>NW_006494904.1:6659523-6683522 GCF_000471905.2 Amborella trichopoda
AACTTACCTAACTTAGTTTTAGTTTAGTACGTTAACTTAACTAACTTTTTAACCTTTAAACCTAAACCTAACGACAAAACGAAAACAGCCACTATTATACTCCTCCTCTCTCTCTCTCTCTCTCTCTCTATTTCATCGCATACTTAATTTGTAAATCCTCTAGGCTATGGATGAACAATCCATTGTTGCCCCTGAAACCATCGACCCGGCAAAAACTTTGAAAGAATATTGAGAGAGCGTGTGTGTTGGGGGATTCAATACCTAGAGAGAGAAGGGGATTGGGGAGAATCACGGTGGACAAATTTGGAGGATTGAGAGGTGAAGAAAGAAAAATGACTGTATTTTTTATATTTATTTGGATTAAAAATATAATTAAAATGGGTAAAAGCAGTATAAGGGGATTTGATGATATAAAACTTAGAATTCTTTATTTCAAGATATGTTTTAAATCTTTGAGATGAAACCTAAAAATAAGGATACAGAAATATAAATTAACATAAGCATTGAGATGAAAAAAGTAATGTCATAAGGGCTTATCCCCCGTTGAAGGAGTTTTAAGCCCCACCCGTTTGTCTCTCATCTCAACATCTTGTGAGCCCCCTTCTCTTTCCCATCCTCTATGCATACTTTCCTTACCCAACCCTTCCTCGTTATCTGCTAAACCCCATTCTTCGATCGAGCGAGCTCACTTTCTCTCTCCTCTTATTGAATCAATATAGAGAGAGAAAGGTTGGGCAGCTAGAGATGGAGAGAAGGGGAAGGGGTGAAAACACTAGGGAGGGGTTATAATATTTGGAGCTTAATAAGCAGGATAAAAGTCCAGCAATAGTGGTTTGAGTATCCTTTAACACAAACGAGAGACAATGCGAGAAACTTCAAGGGCTGACCACTTATGCCCAACCCCAATTCCTATTCCTTGTCGAAAATGTGTTTTGTGTTTGGTTATTGACAGGAGTGAGTGAGCGATGAACTCCTCCCCTTCATATCACATAGTTTATGCAGATCGTTTGCTGCTTTTCAGGAGTTAAACCATATCTCTGCGGTTTGTCTATTCTCACTGCTTTTTTTAGGTAGTTTTATTAATCTTATCTTTTGGGCTGCTTACGTACCCACATAGAGAGAGTCCAAAAGTGGATTATGCTCTTTTGTAAGAAAGAGATGGAGAGGAACTGAAATTTGGGTAATGATTCGTTTTAAGTCCCGAGATTTCTTACGAAATCGAGGATTTTTGGGTTGAGAAGTGTGATTGATCAGAGGAAGACTTAAAAAATTACTCTATAAAATAATTGAAACCCCCTGTATCTATCTCTGTTAGAAAGAGAGAGAGAGAGAGGGGGGCAGAGAGAGAAAAATTATCTTGGAATGTACAAAATTCAGATCAGATGTGACAGTGTTTGGCTTCTAGCCTTCTACCCAATCCTGTTAACCAATTTCAAGTCAAGACCCTTGATTTCATCATCTATGAAGCATCAATTTTTCTTTTAGAGTCTTAACTTCCAATATATCATTAATTTAGAAATACCATTTCTGATTCCTATCATTCATAATACGCTCTCTCTCTAAATTCTCAAAAGAAATCAAGTTACCTCAGCTTGGAGCTTCTTATTTTGAGCTTGGAGCAACTCATTATCAGCCTTAACAGCTTCAAACTGTCTCTTGAGCAAATCGTAGTCTTTCTCCAATTGCTTTGTCTTCCATCTAGCTCTCCGATTCTGAAACCAGATGGCTATTTGCCTTGGTTGAAGACCTAGAGCTCTAGCAAGCTGCATTTTCCTCTCTGGTTCTAACTTGTTTCCCAGCTCGAAGTTCTTCTCCAATGTCTTGACTTGCTCCATGTTGAGCCTCCTCTTTTTCTCGCCCGCCTGCGAGCAGTCGTCAGAGAGATCGTCTTCACAGTTCATCTCCTCGCAAATTTCGAGCCCGGAGAAGGACATGGATCTCTTGCCCATCATGGATGCCATTCCTGATTACAATGGCTTAGTGGTTTTAGAGAGAGATAGGAAACCCAATTTGTAGATGGGGTCTACAGGCTTCTCTGTCCTTTTTCGGTGTGGTTGTGTTTGTCTATTAGTAGAGAGAGAGAGAGAGAGAGAGAGTAACCCGATTTGCAGAGGGAAACGTTTTTGAGACTGCGAACACTTTTTCTTGTGTGTGTATGCTGACAATGACTTAGAGAGAGAGGATGCAGTTAAGCCAATTGAGAACATGGAGTGTATGAAAAAATGTTAGAGAGAGAAAGTACCATGAAAATCTTGAGGAGTGCAAGAGGAGACGATTGAAGAAATCGCTGCATTGGGGGCCTGATCATTGTCGCCATTACTCTGCAACATGAAATTGGAAGGGAAGAAAGCCATGGCATTGCAACCCATTAATGAAACTAAGTTAGGGTTTTTGGAGTTGAAATCTCCTCCTTTTGTCAATGGACATGAGTCTCCCTCTAGAAGCCATCATCACAATTCGAGAATGTAAACTCAAGGAACCTGAAACCCAATCGAAATATTGCAGCATACAGCCCTAAGAGCTAATAGAAAAGCGGAGAATTAGAAAGAGACGTAGAGAGAGAAACAAATGGAATAGAAGTAAATAAAATGAGAGGAGAGCAGTGGACTGAAGGGAATAGAATTAAAAGACGTATGATCCAAGGTATATAAAAGAGAGAGAGAGAGAGAGAGAGAGAGAGAGAGTTGTTGTGTTGGTAGATATAGTAGAGTAGTAGTAGAGTAGAGAGAGAGAGTGTGTGTGTGTGTGTTGTCGTAGAGAGAGAGAGAGAGATTTGTTATGTGTGTGGGCTGAGATATTGAGAGAGAGGGAGCTCGTATGTGTGTGTGGGATGAGAGAGAGAGAGAGTTGGTGAGTGTGTGAAAGAGATCCAAAATGTGTGGGCTTGAACATGTGTATGTTGTTCGTGCGTGTGAGACAGAGTGATAGAGATCCGTAGTGAGAGACAGATAGATCGAAGTAGAGAGAGAGAGGAATCTAAGGGGATGGGGCCTTGTGGTTGCAGGGTCTGCTACCTAACCCACAAACAAGGATCGTGCATCTGGTTCTCTCTCATCTGAAATGGGTTTTGTCTTGGCCTGCAAAGCATGGGTGGTAACCCGCCTCTGCCACATGAAAATGGGCGTCATGTCCCATCTCATCACCCCACACACCCTTTCTCTCTCTCTCTCTTATATCACTACCACCACCTTTCTGATCCCCTCTGCTACTTCTCAGTCTCTACTGCTGCAAAGTTTTCATCGTCTCATTCAATCCAACAATTCCCAAGACGCACTCTCTCTCTCTCTCTAAAATTTCAAAAAGAAAAAGGCCTCCAGCTTTACATTACCCCGACGAAAGTAAGAGAGAGAATGGAAACGTCGGGTCGGAGAGGGGTTTGGTTAAAGTTCATAGAAAGGAAGTCGAATTAGGGTTTAGAGAGAGAAAATAAATTACGTTGTCGTTGGCAAAAGGTGAAAGTGAGTGGCATCTTATCTTTTCTTGTAGTTCACTTACGTTTGCGCCACCGTTGTGTGAGAGGGTAATGAGAATATTACAAGAGTATCTTCACAATCGTCGAAAATATCTTCACATGCTCCTCTATTGACATGCATTTATTATTATTATTATTATTATTATTATTATTATTATTAATTAATTAATAAGGAGTTAGTCGGAGAAGGGCCTTTAATATGTACCACATCTCCCTTAAAAAGATTGCAACGGACTTATTTATAAATAAATAAAAAAGATTTGACCTTCTTTCCTAAAATGATATGTATATTTCTCAAATTTCTATGGCGACGTAAAATCACTTTTTTGAGTTGAAATTTTTGTGATGGCCTTAAAATATATTTTTATATTTATTTATAAAGTTTAAAGCTTCAAAGTTTGTATAGATTGACTGATCTATGAAAACTTGAAAATCTTGAAAATTGACGGTTCAAAAATGGGTTACAAAATATATTATTTCCAAAACTTGAAATCTATTTTTTTCTCCTGTTTATACATCTTGATATCGAGATCATCAATTTAAATATATTTGGGCATCAAATCAACCTCTTTTGGTGAAATTTTTGATGTAGGCTCAAATTTGATTATTTAGAGCCTCAGCTCTATAAAAACTTTTCCCATTATACAATCCCATCCATCGAATTCACATCTATCAATCAGACTAATTCTGATCGCACTGTGCTGAATATAAATAACTATAATACGTATTTTGTTTTTAGAGAAAATAACCTTGTTATGTATACTTCCCCTAAAAGTAGTCCTTGTTAATCAGCTCGATATTTTAAGGACCGCAATGCAATTTTAGAAAGATGGGGTTACTTTGTTTTTTTGTTATGAAACTATATGGCATCACAATTCTCAAGTAGATTCTTTTATTTTTTTAAGGGTAATGTCCTTGATTTTGAGATGGGAACACGGGCGGCTAGTTCAGTTCTGTACTTCTGTCTAAATTTGGATTTTGACTCCTTCAAAATTTAGATCTTGCTCTCAAAGATTAGATGGTCCATATGTTTTTTAGGCACATAAAAAATATTTTTTTTTTTTTTTGAGATTCATTTCCGGGGTGCTAAAAATACTTCTAAACTCAGCTTCACCTAAGGAATTAAATCTCATGTGCCCAGGGCAGGAAATCATTTCCCTATAGAAATTTGAAGTGACCTAAATATATATTAAAAGAAATTTGAAATTGAAGAGAAATTAGAAAATGTTATGAGGGACCCAACCAGGCTCCCAACACATGGCTCGATTCGAATAATATGACGATTAGATACATCAAAAAAAATAATGAAAAAAAGACAATTAGATGATCATGAGCTATATTATTGTTCAATTTAAGCAATAAAAAATTCAGAAATTTTAATCAATGAAAATCAAGGTACGGAGGAAACTCTTGATGCTTAAGACCTGCACAAAGTCAAGCACAAAACCAGATAAAAACGAAAGTTTCCGAAATCTACTCGAAGTTTCACCATGATTCCACCCATTGAACACAGGCCCCATTCGAGAAGGAACACTTTTTCCTCCTTTTTAAGGTTTCACCTTTTTACATGAGTGATTGAAAGTCAAAATTTATAGTTTTATAATCCAAATATTTTATTTTTATAGTTTTTTGTTTAGGGGTTTTCTAATCCAATTGTTAAAGTGGGAAATTTTTTTAAAAAATAGAAGCTAGAGATTGAAGGAAGATTGCATGATCATTTCCCACCCTGGCCCATAGTGGGGTGTCCTCACTTAATTCTTTTTTGAGTAAATTTGTAGCAAGGGCCCCACAAACCCAAATATTTTATTCAGAAAATAAGAAAATGCATATATTGTAAAAAAACGGTATTCCTAAAATAGGGATATACACATGGCCACTATTGGGTGGGATGGGGTGGATCCATGTTCTTGCATGTTGCCTAGGTAATTAAAATGTTATTTTAATAGAAAAAGTATTATTATAATGAAAGACCAAGTATTAAATAAAAGGGAGTAAATAGAAAATAAAGAGGACCATAGTAAATAATTTTTTTTAAGGTGCATGGCATGTGATTGTGTGAGGTCAGCAATTGGCACCTGGCGATGTGGTGACAAACCATGGCCTTAAGGGGAACATCCTGGGCAAGGGAACTCAAGGTCCAATATTATTGTGTGTGTGTGTGAGAGAGAGCATCAATGTTTCTATGGCATCATAGCATGAGCATGGCTAATATTGTTCTAGAGAGAGAGAGAGAGAGAGTGAGCATCAATGTTTGGGAGAGAGAGGCATCAATGTTTGAGAGACATAGAGAGAAGCATCAATGTTTTTATGAGTGCTATCAAATTCGCTTCGTTTTGGTTGAAGAGGCCGAAGCTTTTGTGTTTTAAGCATAAATCGAAGCGAAAAGAAGCACTTTGCTGTCGCTTCGCTTCAGGCTGCTTTGATCAGATTCAAGTCTCTTCGGGTTTGCTTTGATCAGAAAGAAATATCTATACAAAAGTATTATTTTTTTAATTTTTTTTAATTATAAATTTTCATTATTTTTATATGTAAATATCTAACTTATTTATATTAAATTAGAAAAAAATGTTTAAATTTTTTTTCAAAATTAACCGAAACACTGAATTGCTTTATTTTTCTCACCAAACTGAAAAAAACTTCAAAGTGAATCCGACATTGCATCATAGCATGAGTACGGCTAATGGTATGCTCCATTGATGTATACATCAATTGAAAATGTCCACTTGCTTGTGCAATATCGCACGTCCCTTGAAATTTAGAGAGAGAGAAGAGAGAGAGAGAGATGCCCTTTTTTTACTTTGAAGCTGGATTACTTTTGCTCTAGGAATGAGTGCATGTCATTCGAGTGTTACGTTATTTTCCGATTGATAAAAGGAGCTCATTGGTACCACATTTACGCCAAAAGGGCTCCGATAGTGGTTAGGGATGGCAACGGGTTAGGTCTAATTAGACCCGGGCCTGGACCCAGACTCAAATAGTATTTGGGTTTAAGTTTCCAATAGTTGGATCCATACTTATACCTATCGGGTCACGGGTCTATCATGTCAGTTTTCAGGTTTATTGCCGCTCTCACTATGAGTTTTTTTTTTTTTAATCTTTTTTTTATCATCATATATGTATATTATTGACAACAAGATCACAATCATCCACCATTAAATTGCAAGACATTTGATTTGTTGTTTAATAGCTAAAGATAACTACGAGTTCTTATTGTATGTGATCCTTAATACACCCAAATAAATAGGGTTTGAAGTATTTTATCTCCAATAATTTACGGATATAGGTTGCATCTAACTGGACTTGGACCCAACCGGCCGGATCCAAATGTTGAACCTATACCCAAACTCATGCCAGATACACCTAACATGTCCAAGTCCAGATCCAGTGCCACCCCCAATGGTGATCTTACACTATATTGTGGACGTTTGAAAAAGAGATCGACTTAGAGGAGGAAAAATGGAGAGAGAGAGAGAGATTTGGCTTACTTACATGAGGAAATATGGACCCTTGTAGAGGGAGAGGGAGAGGGAGAGGGAGAGTGATTTACATTATGGCATCCTTGTAGCGAGAGAGAGAGAGAGATAGAGAAAGATTTACATGTACAAACAGGATCCAAGTAGAATGAGAGAGAGAGAGAGAGGTTTAGATGTACAAACATGGTATCCCAGTAGAACGAAAAGGCACGCGTGCCTTAGGATAGTCCCCCTACTCAAACCCTAGCCTTAGGCCAGAGGTGGCAGCCATGGCTATGGGAACTGTAGCCCCCTTTTGTTTTTTAGGGCATGGTTCATGGGGTGCCTTGTCCATTTGCTGGTGTCCTTGTGTCTTCTTTGTCCATGCATGATTGCTGGTATACAACCACTGTTGTGACTGTGGGGTATAGACAACCCTTAAAGTTAGAGAGAGAGGGGGTCATTACTTCCTTTCCAACAAATAGTGGGCGTATTCTTTTTAATTGTTTTGTGACTTTTGTGGCCGTTGGGAAAGATGGATACACCAAAAGAAAGAGCCAGAACACTTGGGCTAATCTTTTGACAACATTTTCCTTTCTTGTTATTGGTTATGTTTTTCTTTTTGCGAACTTATGTTAGGTTTCTATTTTTCTTTAATATTTTTACATAATATAAATTGCCGATCCGTTCGTTATTATTAGGAAAAATTATAGAAACCCCCTATTTGTACTTTTCGACATTAACCCATACTAGTACAACATGACGCCTAACATTTGTCGGTCTAGCACAAAAATGTGCGGACTAGCTCTTTACAAGTTGGGCCAACCAGTCACATTTAGACTGCTTCTATTTATGCTAGTCCGGCAAAAAAAAAATGTGCCAGACCGACTTAGAGAGAGACCTGTTCTATTCTCATGTTGTGCTAGACCAACTTATAGAGAGTAAGTCATAAACAGGGTAAAAGAGGTTATTTTGGTTAAAAAATTGTCTAATTTTTATATTTGAGGGTAGTCGAAAAAAATATTTGAGATTAATAATAGAAAAATGGTTTGATAGGGCTGCAACCATATTAAAAAAAAATAAAGCCTCATTTCATAACTCATCATAAACTGCAATTCAAATATTGGAAAACCTTTAAATCAATCATCTCATCTTGAATATTATGGTTGTGAAAAAAAATTAAGATTTCAAGCTCTAAAAGTAATGTGTATTGTAACAAATTATCAAGACTATCTATTTCACCCTAAAAATAAGTGTTAACATATCTACATGATCTATACCATATTTTGAGTATCAAATTTCATTGTTGGTATCAAAAATTGATTTTAGAGCACCGAAAGTGAATTTCGGATGAGGGTTTGATAGGAGGCTTTATTTTGTTTTCATAATTCCTATGCCTTAGAAAATCTTCATCCTCAATATAATATCAAAAGTGTCAGGATGAGGATGTCTAGAAAGTATAAATTGGGGGATAACCATAAATTTTCTGCATGATTATGATTATTATTATTATTATTATTATTATGATTATTATTATTATTATTATTATTATTATTATTATTATTATTATTATTATGAAAAATATATGGAAAGGTATAAAACGAGACCAATTACTTTTGGTACAAGGTGGTCATAATTAATCTTGACCATTGGATGTGAAATTGGATGGCTGTATATATTCTATTGACCAAGCTCAAACTTCAAAAGAAATTTTTTCGAACTTTACAACACACCCAAGCTATTAGATTTCATATCATATGATTGCAAGTAATTATAAACTTATTATATCAAAGGTAAATGGTCTCGAAATATACAATCCCAAAATATATAATAAGACAATTTATTTTCAGTACATGGAGTTTACAACCACCTCTTATCGTTAAACGCATAGTCATGCGGCAGAGTGTGTCACCGGCTATATTGAGCTAGGATTAGACCATCTAGTTAGGACTGATTGTCAACTTCTTGTCTTCTGGTATACCATCCCCCATCATCATCATCACTTGAGTCCTCCTAACCAAGTTAAAAAATAACGGGGAATTTACTTGGATCAACAGTCGGAAAGTCAAATATTTCGTCAGTACTCCTGGCAAACATCTATGGAGATTTACCTTTTGAATAGAGGGGCTAACATTTGAAGTCGTCATAAACGCAAACTAGTCAAGATGTTGATATTTCCAGCCGTGTCTTTAGGTGTACGAAAAAAGGAAAAAAAAACAAAAACGTTTCACTTAGGGTTAAGAATTTAGCAGTTTGGATTGGAAACCCGAATTTCAGATCTTATTGCATTTAGGGTTAAGAATTTAGCAGTTTGGATTGGAAACCCGAATTTCATACCTTATTGCATTTAGGTATGGATCAAAGATTTGGATCTAAATAATAATGTGCGAACCTTTGATATACCTGGGTTCATCTATTGTTGTAGGACAGCTGGCATACTTCGGGGAGTGAATCAACAGTCTACTCCAATTCCAAAGATCATGTGTAAGAGGAAAATGTAGAAGTAATCTACACTTTTATTTTCCTGCAAACACAGTTGACAAACATTTGTTAAGATGAACCTTCTTCTTCTTAGGTTGGAAAATTATTTTGGCATGCCACCAAAAGGAACAACTGTATATTTAAAGGGACAAGGAATTTTCAGGTTTTGGATAAATTTGGGTTATGCAGTCATCATATAGGAATTTATAGCGAGATTTAACCTTGAAATCACCCGCTGGATTCAGGTCCCAAATTATGGAGTCATCTTTATTGGGGCATAAGAAAACCTTTGCAGCAACTCTATGAGTGTTTAGAATTCATGAATGAAGCTGTCTGACATCCTCCTATACTTGTAACTAATAAGAGCTTTCCCTCTCAACTCTTTCATTGAGGTTGATGGATTGATAACTTTAGAGAAGAGCTCAGGAAGAAAATATCGAAAGGCAGAATTTTCAAGCTATTTGTCGAACCAAAACGAGGTTTGATCTCCTCTTCCCACAACTTTGCGACAATGGCGATGGTAAATAGGCCTATAGTAATCGATACCTTTCTAGGTGCTAGACAGTGATGCTTTAGATCTAGGGTTCTTAATCAAACCGTAAAGTACATCCATTTCATATTTCTCTCCCTCACACCCTTTTGCTGTAAATAAAACTACCACCGCCATTTGTTAGCAAACTAGTATTTGTTAGTTTCAAATTTTTGATCCCCAAACCATCTTTTATCAATTGGAAAAAGTTTATATAAGGTTGCAACCTTACTTCTACAACTATGGATACACCACAAAAATTCATAAGAAAAGGTAGTTTTAATGTTGAAAAACCTTTTGACTGATTATCTCGACATCGATATGTATGACCATGAAAATAAAAAGATTTTAAGTCTAAAAAATAGTGTTTTTTACAACATATTATCTACACCGTCCATTTTCAAGATTTTCATATGTTTATAGATCTATTTGATTTTAACCATTTTTTAAATTTAAATTTTTATAATTAGAAATAAAAATAGATTTTGAGATAATCCTAAAAAAATTTTACATCAAAATTATATACCATGATAATATTTGAAGGTGCATCTTACCTCTACAGCTACGGATGCATCCGTATGCCAATTGCACCCTTATCAATTTGAGCTTTTTCATTCCTCCAACGTCTCCCCATGATGTCATCTGATTGTTTCACAACTATTTTGGACATGTGAAACAGGGACATGAGGTAGACTAGCAAATTGGATAAGGTAGACTTTATCAAGTGGCTCTTACCCCAAAAGAAAGTAATTTTGATTTTCAAAAATCAAGTTTTCTAGTAAATCTCTCCACAGTAAGATTCCAAATAAATCTAAGAGGATTACCAGCAACCAGGGGCATCCCTAAGTACTTACAAAGCAAACTGCCCATCCCATAACCAATAATTTCTGCCAACTACTAGACTCTCTCTTCTTTATAGCCAATGCCAATAAGATTAGTTTTCCCAAATTTAACTTAAGGTCAGTAGCTACCTCCATACAATTGAGAAAGACCCACAAATTCTTTATTTCCCTTTCATCAAGGTTATAAAAGATCATCATATTCTCTACATATTAGAGGTGAGATGCCATCAATCCTTTGTTGCCTATACTGATTCTAGAGATCAGTCACTTCTTGACCATTGAGTTGAGCATGACACTAAAGCTTTCTGCCACCACCAAAGTATAAGTATATAGCAATAATGGTCACCTTGGAGGATCCTTCTAGAAGCGTGAAAATAACTTATTGGCTTTCCCATTAAACAGAATTGAGAAATGAGTTGATGAAACGCAGCCTTGAATCTAAAGTATCCATCTAGGTCTAAAGCCTATTTGTTCCATAATGTCGTAGAGAACTTGTCAATCAACTTAATCATATGCTTTCTCAAAGACAACTTTGCATATCAGCCTAGGCTTTTGGCCTCTTATTCAAGAGTGATTGTATTCCTTGACAATTAGAATATTGTCTGTAATTTGCCTGCCTTTCAAGAAAGCAAATTGCGGCTTGCTAATAACCAAATGAAGAACCTCTCTTAATCTGTTAGCAAAGATTTTAGCGATAATTTTGTAAAGACTACCCAAATGAATGATGGTATAATGTCATTTACATCATCTATTACAATCGTTTTGGGTATGAGATCAATAAAAGTCGAATTTGTAGTTTTATTGATTTTACCTCTATTGAAAAATTCATCCATCATAAGCAATAGATCATTCTTAAGAATGTCCCAAATTTTTTGAAAAAAAACTAACCAGAATATATCCGGGCTGGGCACTTTTTCTCTACCTAATCCAAAAATAACTTCTTTATTTTCATCTAAATCAAATTTACGTTCCAACCAATGGGCTTTATCAGATGAAAGTTCATTGAATGTAATTAAATCTATTGAAATAAATTGTCTCATATCAGCCATTTGGAAATGATCAGGCAAAGCCTTCTCCAATAACATCTAGATCATAACATTCCACTCCATTAACTCTAAGTTTCTGAATCGAGTTTCCACTCTTTTTGAAATTTTCTATAGCATGAAAGAACGTAGCGTGGTATTGCGGTCTTCTTCTTTTAATCACTTAATTATTGATCTTTGTCTATGTGCACCTCTTCCAGATTCAACAAATCACGTAAAGAAGCAAAAAGATTGCATTTTTCTCGTATTTGCTGTTCAGATAGGGCATAACGTGAAAACTCATGTTCATCTAACTCTTAAATCAAAGTTTTTGTGGACTGGATTTTGGATTGGAGACTTCCCCAGGATTCATTCTTCCATTTAACAATCCTCTCCTTGAGCATTTCTAACTTTGAAGACAATTGGTGGCCGACCCATTCTTCCACAGTATTAGTTTGTCAGAACTCTTTCACCACTTTTATAAACTAACAGACAATCAAGTTAATTCCATTCTGAATGGGTACAGACCATACATCATACCATTAGAATTGAGCAGCAAAGGAGCACAATGTGATGCCACTGTAGAAACAATCCTGACATTAAGCTTCGGGAATTAATTAAGAAAAGTAGTAGTTGCCAAAAACCTGTATAACCGAGATAGAAAGGTCAGACCAAGTATAAATTTCCCCGCATAATGGAGTATCTAACAAGTCATGTTGATAAATAAAATTATCAAATCGCTGCATGCATGGAGTAATTCTAGGATAAATAGATGATTCACTAGGCCAGCGTAAAATGTTAAAATCACCCCAATATACCAAGGCACATTAAAATAATTTGTCAAAGCAGAAAGCTCTTCAAAAAATATAATTATTTCATCAGCACGATTTGGACAATAAATATTTGTGAAACATTATTGAAAGTTATCTAAAGGACCTGAGAACAAAATAGAAACATGTATGTCATTGATAACAAAATTGGATCCCTTTGTACTTCGAGGATCCCAAATAACCCACAATCCACCTTCAAAGCATTATCATTGGAACCAACAAAGTCCATGGGTCTTCTACCCCAGACTTCCTTAGCTGTCTGAAATTTAGGGCCTCCATCTTAGTATCCTGTACAATCAAAATGTTAGGTTTTCATTCCTGATCAAGAACGGGACATCCCTTTTCCTTCCATCGCTATTGAGGCCCCGAAACATTCCAGTAAACACTTTCATTAAGAGATATAGCCCCTACTGTGTTTGGTGGTCTTTGAAGGACTGGCAAACTCAATAGTACAAGGTTCAGAGGCAGCACGCCCTTTGGCTTCAACATTGATTCTACCATAATTACAAAATTGTCCAACCCACTCTGAACATGACCCTTGAGCTTTGATTTCTTCAATTTCAATCATCCTTTATCTATGTCCAGGTCCTACTTACGCGCTTTAAGAAGGGCTTCTATTATGGAATCCAGAGACTCATCAAACCGTGAGTTCATGGCATCAAGCACTTGCCCCACCTCCATCAGATGTAAGATTAGAGGCTACTTCAATTGAGCCTCATCAACAATTTCCTCATTATTCTCTTCTGGTACACGAACACTGAGCGGAGCCACTATCAAGGGCTCATGCATCTCCTGATTCAAATTTTCCTCCTCCTCCCTCTCCGTTGCTTCCAAAGGCATAACATTCGGGTTGCCTTCTGGCAGCACTTCCTCATCGGAATCCGACAATAGTCTGTCCTCTTTTTTGGTTTCACTGGCATCCACCTCATAAACAAGGACCGGTGGCTTGCAAAGACCAGCTTTCTTGGGTGTTTTAGCCATTTTCAGCGGTTTAGATGCAATCAAGAGCCGGCATTGCGGTTAAAAACCATCGGAGTTCTTAAGAGCCAACAATGTCATGAATGGGTCATTTGGCTCCCTGTATATCCAAACCCAGATTTTGAATCATAACCTTGTGTAAGCCAAACCCTGATTATACCAAAACCTGGTCATAGTTGTTTAAAAAGCCTCTGCATGGAACCTTGGTCATACAAATTTCATGTTTGGGTCATCTATTTGTATACCGTGGGTGTGTTAAATCTATATTGAAGAATGAGAATCTATTAAAAAAAATTTAGACATTTCAGAATTTAGCTATTATTTCTTTTTTAAATAAAATTAAAAAGGGCTATGCCATCAAATAGGGAATTAAAAGAATCATGAGGAGGGTATATAAAGCAAAAAACACTACATAAACAGTGGAAAACAAATCCAAAAAGTCAATAATTCATAAACAAAAATATACAGTCGAAAAGGAAATTTAAGAAGAAGTAATGGGGGGTTTAATTGCAGTTGAGAATGGGTTTGTAGAAATAAAAGAAAAGATTCTAAAAAGACAGTGATAATGCATTTACAGAAATAAAGAAAAGTTGAAAAATTAGAGTTAAAATGTAACTCGAATAGAGTTCAACTAAGAGAAAAATATCCACTGATGCAAATTTTGGGAGGTCCTGCTCTGTGGGCACAGAGGGATGGAAAGGAAAAGGTACTGAAGGGGCTTCAATGGTAGAGAGAGAGAGAGAAACAATTGGGGTTTTATGAAGAGAGAGAGAGGGGGAAATGGGCAGCAGGACCCAATGCAAAGCCTCTTTTTCGCCTTAAACAAAGCAAGGTTTTGATTTAGCTAGCCTTTTTATTTTCTGATTTTGCGTATCCGTATTTTGAGTTCCTTTTTGCTTACACAAAACATGATTTTGCATACCCCAAATTCCATGTTCCAAACGACCCATAAGAGCGAACAATGCTTTAAAGAGAACAACACCTTTAAGAGCTTTTACTCTCTCCTTTGAGCTCCAACGCTCATTGTTTTTATTGTTTTATGCAACCCTTTTGCTTTTAAGCAATACCCTAGCTTTGCAGCTCAGGAAGACCGAAATATTGGTTATTTTGGACCCAAGAACCAATACGGACTAGGGTTGGTCAAGGGTCGGGTCCTCGACCCAAACCTGAAAAAATGATATGGAACCCGGACCTGAATTCACAGGATCCGGACCCAAAAATATAGTGTGGGACCCAGACCGGGACCTGATCGGACTCGACCTAAAAATTAAAATATCTATGATAGAGAAGCTGGAGTTTTAACATTAATTGCGGAAACATGCAATTGGGTCTTCAGGTTTATTGCATGACCAATAGATACAGTGGTTGTCATGCTTAGATTATCTAATCAACAAGCACAGAAAGCAGCGGCAGACTAACAAGCATCAAGAACATATGACCTCAAGAACTAAGGGCTATATCAAAGTAGGTTAGATCAATCAGACAAAAAAATTCCATACAAAACAGTCGAGACGGATGAGAGAACAGAATGACACTTGAAAGAGCCAACAGAGATCGGTGTAGATCCGAGACGGATTTAGCAACTCGTAGACTAGAACAGATATGATCGAGTAACCGAGCAACAAACTCGTTCATAAAACAAATTTTCAGATTTTTTTTTTTTGTAGTCGAGTTTTAGATGGTAAAAGAACATGATCGAGTAATAGAGTAACCGACTCGATCTTACAAACAAAGCAAAGATAAAATCAAATAATACTTTTTTTTTTTTGTGGGCTTGGGTTTTCAAAAGGGTTTTAGGAGGTCGATAATATCATATCAGAGTTGCAAGGTGAGATTTCAGACGGATGTGGACCTTGAGATCGAGCTCCGAGGGCAAAAACAGATAAAGGGGTAGCAGAAAACGATTTATTTTTCAAATAAAAACGAAAGTAATATATCACAACTTGATGGTCCGTAACAACTTGATGTTCTGACAGAGCATCCATGATTTGATGCCGACCCGGACAAGAGCATCAATAAGAGGAGTGCTGCTTCCATTCTGTGCATAACAACCGTAGAGGGGGTGTAGAGAGAGGCATCAACACGCTCGCCAAAGGATTCCAACTTCTTATTCACCCAAGTCAATTCCGCATCATCCCAACCGCCTCGCAATCATTTGAATCTTTCCAAGAAGACATTGAATCTGATGAAACTAGTTCAGCAATTCGCAAACTTGAGTCAGTAGTGAAAAAGGATTCGCTTTCATGGCGACAAACTTTGATCAATATTGAAGAAGGGGACGGATAGAAAATAAGGTATATAGGCAAGGGAGAATTTGATATTGCAGTGCCAACATGTGAAAGAGCTTGTTTCCGCTTCTGAGAGAAAAGAGATGGCACCGCACCAAAATATGGGAAAAGATCTTATGCGTCTTTCTCAGAACGTGTGGAGACAATGAATCGGAGGGGGGCTCGGCAGCAAAGGGTTTGGTGGAGTCCCAAAGTGACTCGAAAACCAGAAATTGATGACATACAATGGATTAGAAAGCCAGGGGAAAAAATATGGAAGAGATTAAATATCTCAGAAAGTTGAAACACGACTTGGTTTAGAGACAGATCAGAGAGTCGAAACAAGACTCGTTAGAGAATCAAAACAAGTCTCGACAGATCTGAAGTGCGAGTTCAGATGATGAATGGGCACAATAAAGATAAATTTGATTCTAATACCATGTGAAGATTTTCAGATTCCCCAGTATCCATTCATCAATATTAATATATAACTTGCCTTTTAAAGACAAATTAGAGATACAAATAGTAAAAACTAAATCACATACACCTTTCATAAAAGCCCTGTAGGTAATATACATTTTCCTTTCACAGAGATAGATTTCATAGAAGGGAAAACTTTTGTGGTCTGGTAGGCAGATTCCAACAATATCGCCTGGGATTGTTATTCTTTTCTGGATTTGGTTGTCGTGTAAGAGAATTCAAGACAAGCATCTACATATATACTATGTACTTGCATGCAACGAGGTTGCTACCACTTAGGTATTGTAATAAGTTTCAAAACCAAGCATGGCAGATATCAATGATAAAAAATCAAATTGTATATCATCAATTTGTTTTTCAGAAAGTATTGTTAAAATGGTGAAACCACTTCCAAACAATTTTGGGGTGGTCAAAGCAACTAATTTGTCATTAGTGTGTAACTTTAAGAAGATCTTCTAGACTATTTGGCTGAGAAACAATTGAAATGCCCCTGGTTAGGACTTGGAATCCTAAATAAGTAGGGGTATTGTGCTAATTTGGCTCATAAAAATACCAACATGCCTTGTTTGTTTAGGATTCCGTAACTAGAAATAGAGATTATAATTGAGAAAGCACATGATCCGGTTTTGAGACTCGGAACAAGTGGGGGTTACTGGTATTTTGGCTTGGGGCACTTAATTCGAGTCAAATGATATGAATGTCTCTGCTTGTTACGGTTTTGCATTCGGAATAAGAGATTTTGAAACACGTTCAAAGTTTAGAATCTAGAGCAAGCCGTGGTATTTAGGTCATTTTATTGAGGCCAAATAAGCGTCACTAAATTACCACATTATCCTTACTCATTTTGGACTTCTTGACATAGAAGTTCATGTACCCTAAAAAATTTGCATTTGGGCCACAAAATGGAGTTATGGTCGAGAATCGGGCCTAAGGCAGGGCAACAACAGGATCGGTCGGCCATTTCCAGGCCCGGTCCAGACCCACGCTAGGCTCGTTCTAGGGCTAATGTTGTTCAGGCTTGTCCCTTGTCAGCCCAAAGAGCAAGCTCTTCTTCTAAGCTCTTATTTAGTAATAAATGCGCACAAAAGTTTTCTGTTTGATTAGTAAAGTATTAGCTATAGCCATTGCATGAAAATCAAAGATGGCTTTCTTTCAACAATTAATGTATCACAAGAAAGGTTTTCTGAATATGACATTGATCAAAGAGGATGCTACTTTTATCCATCTGTCAAAGAAAGGGAATACCACTTTTATTCGTCCTCAAAATTTTGTGGTACATGTTTAATATGATGGATGCTTAGAAGAGGTAACTGCCCCCAAAAAAAAAAAAAAAAACGTTTAAAAGGAAAAAGTAAATACAGGAATGAAACATAGTTGGTCTAAAAATGTAGGCTAATATGAAACTTGTCTTGACCAATTTAAGTTGGTTGGGTATTTGGCTTCTTATAAAAACCTGCCAAGGTCTTATTTAGACTTGCCCTTTAAAATTAAGGAGCGAGAGGTTTGTATAAGGTGCCTACGCTAAGGCGAACCTTTTTGGTTGGAGATGTAATTTCAATGTCGGAAATCTTACGATGGCTTAAAAATCTATTTTTATATCTAAATATAAAATTTAAAAATTTTAAAAATTATTCAGATCGAACAAATCTATAAACACTTGAAATTTAGGGGTGACAATAGATCTAGAACCGACCAGGGATACAACAGGTCGAATTGACCTGGGCCACAAATTGAACCCGGCGGGTTAAGTCCGCGCTCACATCTTGGACCCAAACATTATTTAGGTTCAGGTCTGAGTCCATGTAATCCCAACTCAAACCCGACCAAATAGTGTTGATATTAAAGTAATATTTAATATATAATATTTAAATTAATATTTTAATAAAAAAAAAAGTTTATATAGAGCCCTAGGCTATAAACAATCAAATTAGAGCCTACCTCGAAAATTTCACTAGAAGATGTTGTTTTGATACCCAAATATCCTCAAATTGATCAACTCGACATCAAGATGCATGGACTTAAAAAAAAAAATAGATTTCAAATTTTGTAAATAGTGCATCATGTAACACATTTTTGGACAGTCAATTTTTAAGTTATTCAGTTTTCATAGATCTGCTTGATCTACACTACTTTTGAAGTTTTAAATTTTATAATTAAAAGTGAAAATAGATTTTAATACAATCACAAAGATTTCCAGTATTGAAATATTATTTCTTAACACTATTTGAAGGTGGCCTCTAATTTGATTGTTTAGAGCCTTGGCTCTGTACATACGACACCCTTTAATAAATACAATTATATATTTTTAGTTATAATATTTAAATAATACATGTATATATTTGGAAAATTTATGAAATATATTTAAATATATAGATATTTTAATTGTTGGGTCGGGTCCAATTGGGTCCGGGTCCCACAGTATATTTTCAGGTTTGGGATTGGGTCTAGTCAGATCTAGACCCAACCCGATCGGTTGCCACCCCTATTGAAAATCTTTTTTTTTTTAGCAACAGTAACAATTTTCATTCAAGTAGAATAACAAAGATACAAACAAAGCACAGTTAACGGAAACTGGCCAAGATACAGGTAAACAAAAAAAGAAAACAAAAGAAATAAGCTACTACAAGAAGACTAGAGAACTATTAAAGACACCTCAGAAACCCAGCTTTCACAAGACTGTCAGACTCTATGTTATTCTCCATGTATACATGTTCAACCAAAAAACTCCACATCTTTACAAGAATCAATCAATTCATGCATTAGACGATGCAACCTCAAAAGATATTCAGCTTCACCCTTGATCCATTTAACCACATTCAAAGAGTCACCCTCAATAACAGTAGGCATTTCGATACTCACTAGCCAATTTTACACCTCGCAGGGCAGTCCTACACTCCACTTCATTTGCAATAGCATTCCCATTTGGTCCATAAAAGTTTTACAAAATCTCACCACCACTACCCCTAATAATCCTACCAATACCTGCAAGCCCCAGATTGCCGAGAGCTGTCATCGAAATTAACTTTTTGCTACCACCACTACTTCTATTGAAAATCTTGAAAATCGATAGTCCACTTATTGCAAGATGCACTATTTTTAAGATTTAAAATTTTTTTTTCTTTCTATCCAAATTTCTACAAGATTTATCATGCGCTCCTTCAAATATAAGGTTGACGCAATATAAGCTTTTTCTGACAACAAATGACTGTACATACGTCCACGAAGGTGGCTGGCACCTTGCATAATTAAAGATTGGAAACCTGCATCTCAAAAAAAATTACGCCATTGAGTCAGCTCTTTGGCTTTAGGAATAGAAGAAAAAGGACCTCTTCTACTGCTTGCGTCTTCTTCTTTTGTTCTTTGTGGCAACTTGGAACTCTTTCAAATTGTAGAGGATTCTACTCATGTAATATCGAGGTAGATTTTTGAAGGTATTAGTAAGGTGGTGTCAATGGAAATGGTGTGATGAGGAGTTGAGATTTTTTAAAGTATTATTAAGGTGGTTTCAATGGGAATGGAAACCACAATGTGGTGATTGGTGTATGGGATGCTATTACCATGACCCCGGCCTCCTTCTCTACACTGTACATTTATTCTCTTGAGTAAAATTTAATATAGGAGTAATTTTCAAATCCTAAATTTTGAGAATGTAGGATTTTCAAACTACAAACTAACCTAGTTAAAAAATATTCCAAATTGAACCCTATGTACTAGAGGAAAATATTGTATCAAGATTGAACATAGACCGTACAATATTTGAAAGGCGAGATCTAAGTGTCAAAAATCTCCAAATTCAAATTATTTTTCTTTCGAAAATAATCAATTATTAGGAGGTTCTCGTATCGAGACTGAAAAGCTTCCTCTTAAGTAGGTCTTTTGAATGAGGGAGTAGCTGCATAGTATCCTCCAACAAGAGCATCGTATGTGCGCTCTATTGTTTTTCTAAGAAAAAAAAGCACTTAACTTTTTCATTAGCATATTATATTTGCAAATGTATGTGACTTTTTAGGTATAATCAACCAAAAATAAGAAAAACCTATGGTGAATTTAGTCTGGTTACATTCAGTATTGGTTGGTTTACTCCCCCCCATGGCCATCTTCTTTGAATCTATGTTCATCTTGTAACAATGTACAAGTTGCACTTGCAAAGTAAGACACTAGATGCTCAGAGGTTACGATTTGGCGCTCATGACCACCAGACTTTTTAGACTCTCTTTTGATTTTTGACATAGCCAATGTTCCTTATGAAAGGGTCTCTTTTTAATTTAAGACTCCACTTCAATGGTTCTTACATTTTTTTAGCATTTTCTAACCAAAACTTTTTATTTCTCATAGACTGAATTAGCTTGACTAATTTATTTTTAGCAATACTTATATGAACTTGCCTTGCCATCAACATTGCCTATTCCCATGTTTCAAAGGGTGGTGCATGGGTCTTCCATTAAAGCAATGGCTTTGGTCCTCTTTGCTTGATCTGGATTGACCGGATAAATGGACGGCCCGATTTGCTAGGGCCCCTTCCAATCAATTGTTTAGTGCAATTTGGAAAACCATCCTAAAGTTGAGCACTTGTATCTAAAATAGATGTCCTCAATTTTTTTCATGTTATACTTGCAATAACAAATTGATATCAAGGAAGATAAAGAAAAATAATAAAAGTACATGTGGTATGCTTCAAGGGGAGCACACTGTAGACTCCTCCTTCAGCCAAAATACCTACTTAGGATGATTTTTTGTATTTGAAAATATTTGGGAATCGACTTTAGATGTACTAGATGAGTATTTTTAAGAAAATAAAATTGGATTTTGAGTTTTGAAACACGTAAATCTCATTGTTTGATAATTGTATGATAATTGGCCGTGTCGATCAATCTTAGGATGAACAATTTTATTTCCATTTTAGACTTTCTTAGTTTTTTCTCAATTTTCAGATTTATATGTTGAGGGATTATAGAGTACTCCTATAGGAATGCAACATACACTTAACTCCTTCAGGGAAAAGAGTGTACCTGGAGGATTTTGTTGATCTGAAATATTGGGATCCATTAGAATGACTAGGTGGATTATTTAAAAAAAAAAACAACAACAACAACTAGAAAAGGATTTTTGAGTTCTTGAACCTTTGGATTTGACCATAAAAGAAAGTGAACGGTATATGCTCAACCTTTGGACGTTAACTTTTTCAAACACATAGTAAGGGCATACTTCAAAAAAAAAAAAAATTATTTTTTGTCAAGTGGGTGGCTAGGTTGAGTAGGCTACATCTCCAGAATTGGGATACTAAGAGTACTCTTAGATGGGGTTTTACCCAAGGTATTGAAATGGATGATATGCTCCCGCAGGAGCATATAATCAGTTGTCTTATATTGTTGTACGCCATTGATGCTCCAACAAAAAAGCTTCCGCCCTTTCTAGCTTCAATAAATGCAAAAGGTGGTGATAACTTTGAGAATCCATTCCCCTTATCCTTGGGGATACTGAGATTGGAAAACACAAATTGGACCATCTTTTACAGCCCCTCATTCCTCGTTAGCTCTTGCCTCAAGAGGTCATGTTAGTAATGGAGCAACCCAATAAAAGGACTGTAAAATAGTTGGCACCAAGATCCCAAGGGGCGAATCCCTAAATTTCTAGATATGTATCATAGAAATCCTCATCACTGAGGAGATCTCTTGTCAAGAGTGCCTTAGGGAAAATGTGTTCTTGTTGAGATTAATAGATGTCAAGCTTGGCTTTGAAACGAGTTAATTACTATAGTATTGGAATTAGGCCAGTCACCAAATCAAATAGGGGTTTAGTTCAATAAAAATCGGTGACATCATTAGTAAAAAAAAAAGAAGTAAGAACTTAAAAAGATAGTTTAAAACTATGAAATATATAAAAAAGTTTCTTGATTTTGAT
This sequence comes from Amborella trichopoda, assembly GCF_000471905.2. The sequence continues at coordinate 6,681,778 of NW_006494904.1, forward strand.
TAGCAGATCTAATCGGTTTAAATAATTGATCCAACCAACTAATACTGGTCAAAAAAAGGCTGTGACTTTTTTTTTTTTTTAACTAAACTTAGTTTTTTGCTTTGTACAGATCAGAGACCTTACTAGTTGGTAGGGTGCGCAATGGGCGGGCAACACTTGGCCCTAGTCCCCAAAGGGCCAACCCAAGCTCACCCTAAGTGGGTCAAAGAGGCCTTGGCCCAAATAGGCCTTGGCCCTATGAGGACTGAGCCAAATAAAACCAACAAAAAATAAAGGAAAAAAAAAGGGAAAAAAAAAGGGGAAGAGGATGAGGGATCATGATGGCCAGGCCCTAGATTTTTAGGGCCAGACCACCGGTCCTATTGCCACCCCAACAAGTTGGACAAGCCTGCCCGGTTCCGTGTTGATAACTATGGTTATTACAATAAATTTAAGTGCGACCTTTTTTTTTCTGTTTTTGCTGGTAAGATAGGTTGATTTGTCTTACTTTTAAATAATTTGTATGTCTCTATGTTATATCGTTTTAACTTTTAGGCTAAGGTTTTCACTTTGAAGGCAAAAAAAAATACCACAGAAAGCATGGCAGGCGACACGCTTAGCCCACATCAGTTCTAGGGGGCAATTAAATAAGCTTAACTCCATAAGCACATGATTTATATTAAGATCCATATGAGCATGGTAACAAAATGGTCCTAAGAGTCATCACGGTCCAATCAGAAGGTTGAATGCTGGTGGTGAGAGTGGGATGTGCATTTTAATTAATTTCATGCAAGGTACGACCCCCTGGTCCTCCATCACCATCCAATCTACCAATGGAAAAGTGATGATCCTTTCCACCATTTCGCTACAAAGAGTCATACTGTTTATTTTCAAATTAGAATAGTTGGGTAGTATGTTAGAAAGATTTTGTAATATATTCATACAAGGAGAAACAAAATGATAATTTTGCCTTGTGCTCTAGATAGATACTTGTCATTTACCTAATGCAAATGTGAAAAGAAATTTCCTAATTGTACTCTCTAGGCACTTGAAAAAAAGTTGTTTCGAGATTGAATAGAGACCGTCCAATTTTTAGAAAATGAGATCTAAGTGTCAAAATTTTTTTAAAAAAATGAGAAAAATCATCTAGTAATTTTTAAGTAGTACCCAAAATTTCAGATTGAAAAAATCCTCTCATGTAGGTATTTTATCCGAGCTAAAACATCAAATCATATAAAAAATTTATATAACATTGGGATTTTTCTTTTACTATTTTAAAAAAATTTGAAATTTTTTATACATACCCCCATCATTTGTATGCACAACTTGGGGTTACTAGAGCAAGACCAAGTTACTTGCCCAAGTCGAAGTGGACTCAGCTGAGTCCTATCACACTGGTGCAACCTAAAACCTATACCATGTTCACTCTGGATCCTACATCTCCTTGGTGCTAATTAGTGGTAGTCTGGGACCATATGAGAACATTTTTGATAGATTAATATGGATATGGTTTTTTGAGGAAAAATTCAGAGTTTAATATATATATATATATATATTTTATAAGGTACAGTTGGCATACAGATGCATCCATAGCAGTAAAGGTAAGGTGCACCTTCAAATTTTATCATGGCATATAATTTTGATGTAAATGTTTTTAGGATTATCTTACAATCTATTTTTATATCTAATCATAAAATTTTATATTTCAAAAATGGTTAAAATCAAGTAGATCTATAAACATATGAGAATCTTGAAAATGGACGGTA
>NW_006494904.1:6683542-6701699 GCF_000471905.2 Amborella trichopoda
GGTTGTACATCTCGACGTCGATATGATCAATCAAAGGGTTTTTCAACATTAAAACTATCTTTCGGATGGATTTTCGAGGTGCATATGTAGCTCTAGAGGTAAAGTTGCAACTTTATATAAACTTTTTCCATATATATATATATATATAAAGTTGCTTGTGGCTTTGAGATTGAGATTTCTGTAAATGCAGCGTTCTTTTATCTTTCTGGATCTTTAACAGTAAAACTACATAAATTTTAGTATGCTTCATTGCTATTTTCTCCTTCAATATGTTGGTTTGGTGGTGCTCCAATTCATCATTTCCCTTCATAACCATTTTCTCTTGTTTATACATTGACATCAACCTCACTTCTAGAGTTTTTCACAACAAAATTTCAACCTCAATTAGTATTAAATCCCTGCAATTAGGTGGAAGGTGGTCAATATTTCGTCAGGACCCCGAAATCTATGACGAAATTTGCCGAAATTTAGGATGCATGATAAGAATTTTGTTGGGAGGCTAAACCACCCAATAATCAAAGGAAAATGAGTCAATAAGAACATAAACATTTAATACAATAAACAAATACATAAACCAACAAAAAGTAGGTATACAAAATGAATAAACTATAATTAAGACTTAGAAAAGATGACAATAGAGGGTCGAGGCAAACATTCCCATCAAGGAGATGATGACAAGTGTCAACTCCTTATTAGATCTGATTTCCTAAGGAGGGGAATGGAAGAATGCTTTCTTGGGAACAGATCTAACGTGGCGGTCACCTTGGGATTTCCTGCCATTTTTTTAATTCCAAAATTAATTTAAAATAAGTCTTGTAGTGAAAAGCACGTCTACCACCCAACACTCTCAACTTAAAAAAAGAGTAAAATGAAGAGAGAGGAAGCACATCAAGTATGATAAAGGTATTGTAAAAGAAAAATTAATAATCAATACAATAACTAACACCACAAAACGTAATTAAGAAATATATTGAATATCATTACTTATTAAAATATGAAGAAATTAGTTAAATTGCAAATACCATGGAGTTTGGACCCCAACATAACTAAAAAAAATTAACAATAAAATAAATCAATGAAGCAGAAAAAAACGCCGTTGCCGTGTTATAATGCTTAAAGAAAACGTATGGCACGTGCCTAGTGACAAATGGTTATGATTGGCGAAGGTGGGCTCATAGGTACGTGTACGTGATCTCATCATTTACTAGATTTAGACCTCATTGGTTTCATTATTTCATAGATTGCAACATAATTAAATAAATTTGATTTATTGAAAGTGTGTAGTTTTCAAAATTTTCTTATGATACATAGATTGCAATAGAAGAAATGAATTTGCTTTAATTAGTGATTTAAAGCGCAGAGAACCGGATCGAAAACTACTGATATGGATCTGGAATCATTTGGGATTAATTCGGGTTTGGCTAAATATTGAAACCAGCCTGACCCCTCCCTCAAATCGTCTTTTTTATTTTATTTTCTATTTTATTCACCGTTTCTTAAATTTTTAAACCTAAAACCCGTTTCTTCATTTTTTATTTTTTTATTTTTGGATTTTAAGGATTGCTGATGGGGCAGATCCAAAACAAGATATCAATAAGTGGATAATCCACCACACAAACGTATTTTAAAACATCGGTTTAATTGAAACGTGTATTTTTCAATGTTGTGCTCATTATTCGCAGATTGCAATATGTGAAATGAAGTTGTTTTCTTCAAAGCGTTTAATGAAATCTTTGCACTCAAGGGACCCGGTATTTCAAGCGCAATATGAGAAGTAAATCTGAAGCGTGTGTAATTTTTTATTGTTTGCTTGACTCTCATTATTCTTGATTTTATTTTTTAAAATTGTATCTTATAAAGTGTTTTAAATTCAATCCATTCGAATAGTAATTGGTTTTGGGTACCGGCCGGTTCCCCTAAAACCCTCGTTTATATTTTTCGTATTTAAGATTATCTAATATTTTTTAAAGTCTTACTAAATCCTCTGTCATAAACCTCAATCTTAACTTCATTTAATATCATTTTAAATATTTTTTGAATCACCGATTCAAACTGATCGAGATTGATCTAGGTCACTAATCCAACGATCGAACGCATATGTATAGATGAATGATCCATCGCACCGAATTGAGATTTGAAACATGGATTTTACATATTTCATTATAAATTTGTTTTGATCTCAAAGAGTCTGATTATTATTGGACTTAGGAGTTTCATTATCTCTTAGGTCGAATAAAAGAAATAAAAATTTGTTTTCTAGAGGCTTGTACATTTCAAGATTTCATGGCATTGCAATATGAGGAAATTAATTGGTTTTATTCCTCAAGAAAAAACAATAAATTGATTTTCTCGAACCTTGCAATTTCCTTTTGCTTCACATGCTTGAGCCATCTTTCATAGCTAACCCCAAAGCGTCATGGATCCCCATGGAAAGACGACGTGGCATCATCGTCCTACGTAGCGCGTGAAACCCATCCACCTACTGCTTACGTGGACCGGAGTTCGTCAAAGAAATGAAAAATTCCCGGTGAATTTAAAAAACGGTCGTTAAAACATAACTAAGAAAGTAATGGGTGCAGTAACACTAACAGCAGGGACTTTCTCCATTTTTCTGTTATATCATTCTCTTTCTATTTTGCCTGGCTCTCTCTGTTTCACCTTTTCTTCTATGAAACTCAGATTTCCTGGGTATGGTAGCCTTTGCCGTTATATAATGGAGGTGCACCTGCCCGTTTCCAAACCTTGGTATAAAACCTTGGTCTGAAAAATAACAACAAGTTACCTATCAGAAAGAGAGAGGATTGTTGATTAATGAAGGACACCATTTCTATGAGTCCTAAGACTCATATGTAGAAATAAGTCCACTCTTAAAAATCTACTTTTGAGATGGATTTTGGACTTCACATTCAAAGAATATATCACCTCTACTGATATAGAGATCATGAATATGTAGAATATTAAAAATAATAATTTTATAAGAAATATTTAGATCATTGATTTTAACTTTTTTTAAGGGCACTACCCATTTTTAAGACGGACAACAATTTTCCATAAGCCAAAAAAATAACAAGTTACCTTTGTGTGAGAGAGAGAAGGAACATTAATTTATGGTTTGCATCCCTATTTTGAGAGAAAAAGGCAACACTTTATGAGGCAAAGTTGGAAACCAATATCCAAGTGGACCGCCGTCTCGACAAATAAGACCTACTTAATTTTTGTTCATTTTATAGTACTAGATTCCTATTGTTCAAATTTATAAAAACTGAGCAAGTTGATTGTGTTTCCATGATATGTACCTAGACACACACAATGATAAAATTAAAGAACCTAAACATTTCACAAATGGCCATTCTTCAAGGAGAAAAGAGTGCTGCATAGTAGCACTGTGAATGATTAAAAAATAGTTGATCCAACCCAAATCGAGCGAATTCGATAAGAATATGAAGGTGGATAATCAATCACATACGGGAAATTATGGGAATCGCCTGATTCTCCCGATTTTTCAATTGTTTTAGAAAATTTCCTTACGGTGAGAATTAGAATTAGATCTTGATCTGAGTTTTCAAACACTACTATAGTTTTCCCCCCTCTCAAATGAAGCTCCATTTTAACTTTTGGAAAATTGTTTCATACGGGCTGGACCGCATGACTACATATACGGTCCAAAAAGTGTAAAGCATCCATCTTAATCCAAGTAGGTGTTCATTTAAAAACAATGGTCCAAATGTTTTGTTACTAGAATTATTATTTCTAATGTTTAATATGTATGTATATTAATTAATTATATAATATTTATCTTACTCATATCTTTTATAAAATAAAAAATTTATTTTTTATCAAAATTTAAATAGCCAATCAAATAACACATCAATAAAAGTTTTGAAATTTATAACTTTATTAATTTATCAAACTATACCTACTGTAAAATGTTGAATAGTTCAATAAGTTTATTTTGATAAATTTTTCTTGCATTGAACGTATCAAAGTGATCCCAATTAGTTGAAATAATGAGACAAAGTAGGGCCAATCTGGTCCTAATGTGAAAAGTTAAGGAGATTTTCTCATTCATGCCCTTTTCGCTACTCGTGGTGATGCCATGTGGCTACTCCACACTTTGCCCTTTATCAAAACTGTTCATAACCTCCGTCGTGTAAAGCTCAGTAGCTCGTGTCTTTAACAGAACGGATAACGGTGAACGGCGAAAGTGAAACGGTTACTACAGGGGCAGTGGCATGTATAAATTAGAGGTAGAGGGCCTTTTAAGTCATTTTGCTAGAGAGACTCAAATCTAAAAGCGCCCCCCTCCCTCCCCCCCCTCCCACTCTCTCTCTCTCTCTCTAATTCTCTCTGTCTTCTGTGCTCTTTCTTTCTCTCTCATCAAAGGCACCAAGAGCGACTTGCTCTTAAAATTTTCAGGAGAATTTCGTGCCTCTCAAATTTCGCTGTAATTTCGGCGTGATTTTCTAATATAGAGGTTTTCAATCAGGTGGCTTCTTCTGGGCCATGTAAGCTTTCTGTTCCACCGATTTTTAAGGTTATTAGAGTTAACAATTTTCAGGCATTTTTTTTTATGCTTTTTGTGGTAAACTTTGGTTTCTTTTCTTCATTAGGGTTTGCTACAATTGTATTTCAATTTTGTTTTCTTTTGTTTTGGTTTAAACATACTGTCAAGAATCATAGAAGAATATGTGGGGATTTTTTCCTGATTTATTTTGCGTAATTTTTGTTAGATATTCAAGAACCGATAGATGGGGCATTAATTTTGAAGATATTTGACAAGTTGAAACATTTGGGCTGAAAAAATTGATGGTTTTGTTAATCAATTGGTCTCAATTTGATCACGTATTGGAGAATTCAGGGGAACTTTCTTGTTTTTCCATGATCTCAAAGAATTAACAAGGAACTCAAGGGTGATTGATTTTTATGGAAAAGTTTCAGGAATTGAGAAAAATCCATATGTTCTTTTAAATTCAGGAGGAGCATTATATGGAAGATTCATGTAAAGGATGAATTTCTTTAAAACTCATGAGGAGAATATCAGTCATGATTCCGCATTTTGTCTCTAGAATATCTGGCCTGTAAATTGTTTGGGAGACTCTGAACCCATTGCCTGAACGATGGGGTGTGCTGGCTCAAAGGTTGTTCGTCGAAGGGCTAGAGCGAACCCCAGCTCTCCATTGACGAGAAGCTTTTCGATGCCTGTACACCACCCTGCTCGGGAAAAAGGCCATAGCCGCCATGTTGTGGCCTTAACCTCGACCACCTATGGAACCCTGAAAATGGACATGTCCCCTGTTAAAGAGCCCTTCTCTGAAGAAGAAGATGATGGAGAACCAGAGGAGAAGGTCTCCTTCAAGCCGAAGAAAGCATGCCTCGACCCTTTGCTTGAGGCGTCGGCTAAGATATTGTTTGATTTCTCTAGCCCTAAGAAACCAGTTGATGAAGAACCAGAGACCATCAATACATGGGAGCTCATGGCTGGGCTTGAGGACACGAGCCCACTTCACCCAAACCCAGTTCTCGACCGGTCCTTCTCATTCCACACCACTAGAGACCTGGGTCAGGTCTTCCCTGACCCTTTGTACCCTGCATTCAAAGCCACTAAGCCCATGGACATCAAAGCCATTGAACCCACTAAGCCCATTGTGTCCATACCCATGGAACCCACTGCTCCCCTTGTTTCTGAACCCACCGACCCAATGGATCCTAAAGCCATTGGACCCACAAAAACAGAGCCCACTAAGTCCGTCGAGCCTAAATCCACAGACCCCACTGAACCTATTCTATTTCAGCCTAAATCGATGGAACCCATCGAACCACAGTTCGAGCCAATTGAGCCCAGCCCCAAAGGCTCAATAGGCTTAGACAGCAAAGAAGAAGAGGCAATGAGTTGCATTAAACCATTGTGGATGCAACCACAAGGTGAATCAATCCTATCGGATTTTGACCCAGAAGTGATGTCCACTTTTAGGAAAGCTCTGGAAGAGCTCTCACCCAAGAGCTCTGATCGAGCCCATGGCTCATGGACTACTGCTCAAGACCGGCTTAATGGGCCCAAGCCTAAAGGTGGCATTGTTCAATCAAGGGTCAGCACCTTTCAAGACCAAATCGACTCAAGGTTAGCCCGAAAGGCCAAAGATATTGGCAAAATTGAGCTAAATTCCAACCAAAATTCGCTGGATTCAGGCAAAAATGCCTCAGACACTGTTCAAAGTGTGGAGTTGGAAGGGTCGTGTATGGAAGAGGAGGGGGTGGTTGTGTATTATACGAGCCTCCGTGGGATTAGGAAGACATTTGAGGATTGTTGCAATGTGCGGCTGATACTACAAGGTTTTCGAGTGGTGATGGACGAACGCGACGTCTCGATGCACAGCAGGTTCAAAGAGGAGCTCAAGGCGAGGTTGGGCGGTGTACCGAAGGGAGGCGGTGCATCATTGAACCTGCCATTGGTTTTTGTCAGGGGGAGGTGCATAGGTGGAGCTGAGGAAATAAAGAGAATCCATGAGAATGGGGGATTAGGGCGTATCCTCGAGGGGTTGCCTACTGTTAGAGAGGGGGGTTGCGTATCATGTGAGGGTTGTGGAGGAGTGAAGTTTGTTCCGTGTGGAGAGTGTTATGGGAGTAGGAAGGTGATTTTTGAGGATGGAGCCTTGCAAAGATGCCCTCGTTGCAATGAAAATGGAATTGTTAGGTGCCCTCTTTGCTGTTAATCTCTACTAACGTACCTATATTTTGGTTCTTCTTTTTCCTTTTTTTTTTTTTCCTTTTTATTACAAGGTTTTTGGGGTAGTTTTTTTGGGATGGAGTTCTTGTTTTTGTTGTGGTGGTAGTTAGTGTACAGGGAAGTGTCTCTTTTTTTTTGGCAGTTTTTTGGGTTTTTGTTTAAGAATTTGAGGGTAGGGAAAAATGGTTTCAATTATTTTGAAGGATGTGGGGTTATAATTTGTAGTTTTCTTTCACAAGAGGAAATTATGTAATAGAATGAAGGATCGAATAACAGATCAAATATATACACAAAATTATGTCTTCTTGTGTATGTTTTTGCGTAATAATTGATTTCTTTTGACCTCTTCTCCTTCACACCTTCCCTCCATCAAATTTATAATTATTGGCAAGCTCTTTCTCTCTTGTTTTATGAGGATTTGGTCATAAATTGGGCCTAGATTGGGGTGAAATGACAATACCAAAGATTGATTAATCTTAAGAAAAGGATGGGGCCATGAGAATCCGAGACAACCCGGGAAACGTCCAATAGAGTTGGATGCAAAGTATATTTCTCACTTTCACTAAGGTTAGTTTGAGTTGTTGATATTTGTCCACGATACTTTTCACACTATCTTCAACCCTAATCGATTAGGAGACATTTTAGTCCCATTCGGCACTTCTAGATAGCTTCAACCATAATGTGACATGTCTCTGATTTTGATCTGATAAAATAAATTAATCAAAATACCCATTTAACTTGTAGAGCTATTTGATCATTAGTTTTGTGAGAGATGTTTGTATTATATTGATACTGGTTAGTTGAACGCACTCTAATTTTTATGTTTAGATGATTTACAGAAACATAATTAAAAAAACATGCGATGACCTTATGATCGAAGCTATATCAATTGTGAGAGTATGAGTAAAGCTGTCATAGCTTTGATGGGCTCAGAAAAAGGTGACGTGTAATAACTATTAGCCCCAATGTTTTGAAACCCAACAATTTCAAATATGATACACTGATTTAGATGGGAATAAGTCGCAAGCACGCACGATAGTATGGGTCCTAAACTGGATCCCCCAAAAATTTTAAGCTTGTGTAATGTTGTTTTAAGTTCCCTCTAGACCTCCAACCTATAGACCCTTGTGTTAATTTTTATGTTATTTATTTATTTTTAATAATTTTTTTGATCACTTATCTAAACTCGATCCGAATCATCAATCCATTGATCCGAGATGGATATGTAGGTAAACTATAGACCCCAACAATCCTAGTTTTAAAACTTTGATTTACACTCCATTCTCAAAAAAATATTTATTTTGTATCCTTTAAAAGGGGGAATTCCTTAGCTCTTGGGGGTTGGCTTTTTGACTTCGTATACATGAAGGCCCACAAGAGGAATGGACGGCGATTATGCCATCTGCCATCTGTGAACTGCGCGTATGGGAATTTGTAAGAAGAGTGCCTTTGAAAACCTTGGCAGATCTAACTGCAAAGCTCCGGCGTGTCAGCCGGGACCGGTACTTGCTTCCTTTACAATGTCAAAGGTAATTTAGGGTTTGGTAGGTTTTCATTTTCTTTGTTTGTCATGGAAAAATATTGGGCGAATGTGGGAGAGAAATGACATATGGAATGCTGGAAATGACATAACAGGAAACAATAGATATTTTTACCCTATTTTTATTTCGATTTTATACAAACTCCTTTCTTTTATGTCCTTTCTAATGTCTTTATGCTTGAACCTTTTCATAATTACTTAAGGATAAAATGATCCATTGATTTTGAGAGGAAAAAATTGTTATCTTCTCCTCAAAAGTAGTTCAATTGGTAATGGCTTGGTTCAATCAAAATTAATTCGGCGAGCTGTCTAATTGTTTGGAATAGATTTTTAAAAAATATAAGAAAAAATAAGAATAATAATTGAAAAGTATGAAATATATTAGAATGAAGTTTTTTAACTTTGTTAAACTAGTCGAACCAATAAAAACAGATGCCCTAACCGACCAAAACCGGTTAAAATTTTCTTCTAGTCAATTTTCGATCAAATCGTAATTTTGTTTTGGAACGGACCAACCAAAACATTGGTTGGTCTGATCAGATGGATCAGGTGATCCAATCCGGTTTTAATAACTATGTACCAACAAGCAAACAAGAAAGGGCATCACAGTCTCAAATTGCATCCCACTATTATTACATTCTTGGCAATTATGAATTGGAATGGCCACTGATTTTGATTGGCCATAAAAGTCGTAAGCGTTATGGTCTAGCGAAAACTAGTCCAATTGCCGGTGGAATTGGTTGGATAAGATTTCTAATAAGTAAAAATAAAATAAAGTAATAGTGTAAAATATGGTTATATTACAAAAAAAACTTTATCAAATTTTGTTGAATTGATATAATCTATTAAACTGACTACTCTAATGAGTCAAAACCGTTCAAACATTAATTTTACTTGATTTCAAATCAACATCAATTTTACTTGATTTCATATCAATATCAATTTTTACTTTAAACCAGACTAACCAAGACATTGGTCCATAAAACCATCAGTCCATAATGCGTTTTAAATAGCAAGTCCTTCTCTATGTGCCTCAAAAAAATTAACATCACAAGACTAATAAGAACCATCCAATTTATGGAGCACATGTTCTAGGTGTTCTAGAACTCAAAATCCAAACATGAACATAATCATCTAATCATACCAAGATAGATCCCAAATTTTGGATTTAAAAAAAAGAAAAATATCCTTCCAAGTAGGGTTTATGCTCGAGGGAGCAGGTGTACGGTATGCACCCACGAGAGCATAGTACATATTTTGTGTGAAAAGATCATACTGTGCATCTGCTCCCTCAGGGAAAAACTCGTATTATGGAAATTTTTTGGACACGTAAAATGTAGAACCTAATTCTCTATGTGCCTCAAAAAAAAAATTAACATCCAAAGATTGAACAAGAACTATCAAGTTTATGGACGGCAAGATCCAGTTGTTCTGGAACTCAAAATCCAAAGTCTTTCCATTAAAATAGTCATACGATGATAGTTAGTTACAAAAATTTTGGATTAAGAAAAAATCCTTCTAAGTAGGTCATTTGCCCCGGGGAGTAGGTATACAATATGAACCTGCACAGCATGTTATATGTGCTCGTTTGTGAATATACCATGCACTTGAGATAGAAATATGGCATCAAATTGAGATGGAAGATGAAATCCGATGCTCCCCGTAACATGCGGTACACCACGCACCACTCCCACAATGCGCGATACGAAATTGTTGGCTTAGGCTCCACTCAATTGAAAGTGTCGTATACGGAAGTCTTTGTCATGATTTATGGTTTGCTGGAAGGTCGATTTTGGCTCCAATAATCTCACGATGCTTAGAAAATCCATTTTAGGCCTCAATTATGAAATTTAAAAGTTTAAAATGATGCAAGGTCAGCAAATCTATAAATACTTGAAAATAAATAATCACATAACTTGTTATAACACTAGTTATTTTTAGGATTAGAAATTTTTTTATATTCTTTTTCATACATCTTGAAGTCTAAGTAATAATTGAACGGTTTTTTAATTTTAGAACACTCTTTTTCACTGGATTTTTTATGTGCACCTTACTTGTATAGTATATATAAATCAACATTTTAGTTGCAAGTGAACAATTTTGTAATTCAAAGTAAACTAGTGAAACAAGTGAGACATGTCATTAGTTTATAAGGAAAAAAATTATATAAAGGTGAAGCCCTAGACAGTCAAATTAAGACGCAAGTAAAAAATTCACTAGAAGAGATTGTTTCGATGCTTAAAAAATCCTCACTTCGATCATCTCGCCCACAATATGAATGGGTATAAGAAAAAATAGATTTCAAATCTTAGAAATAATATATCTTATAATGTATTATCTAGATCATCATTTTTAAGATTTTCAAATCTTTATAGGTATGCTCGAATCTGTATTATTTTAAAATTTTAATATTTTATAATTAGAAATGAAAATAAATTTTCGGGCCATCACAAAAATTTCCGATATTGAAACAACATGTTTCAACATTATTTAAAGACAAACACCCCTTGGGTTAGAGAGAACGAGGTCATCAATTTTGTATTTGCAGTCAACTAAAATGAAATAAGAGCCAGCAAATTTGTTCAGTCAACTTCATGTTTTCTTTCACAGCCAAGCCATGATGTTTATTCATTAATTGGACTTCCAAGTCGGTGAATTTGGTCATATATGGCGGACTTTGATTCTGTCCGGGTCTGTTACATTGACTTTCTTGATAAACCCCTATGGAACATTATAATAGGACCTCAAATCTTGTGATATAAAACTAGGATTTGAAATCAAGAAGAAGTTGAGAATCATACTGTAATACAGTGTTTGAAATCAAGAAGATGTGCCAGATTTTGGGTTTGAAATCAAGATAAAGATAGACAGATCTAGGATTGATAATCTTAAAGAAGATGAGGTAGATTTTAGAGATTTTAAGTAGGACCTGTTTTCTATCGGGTAGGTCCACTAGCTCTCCCGATATCTTTGCACCATCTACGCTGGATAGTAGAGATTGTAATGATCTAGTGCAATCAGTACCGTCCAACTAAACTGAATTGTTGGCCCGCATGCAGTTATACCGGCATAAAATGCTTTACCATTTTAATATGATCCCTGAGCTGCTCTGAAAAGAATAAATTTGGAATAAGGTGCCAACGGGTTGCATCAACCTAGAGATAAACCACCTCTCTCTCTCTCACACACACATACAAATTTGATCTAAGCTTAGGGCCTAGGGTTGGGAAATTTGATCTAAGCCTAGGGTTGGGAAAAATAGTGAAGGAGGATTTTTTTTGAAACAGTAATTTGGGGATTGATCCTAAAGCTCTTGTGAGAGCATAAGGGTTCCATTGAAGAGCATGGCCAAAATTAGCTTTCTCGGTTGAGATTGAACGAACAATTAGCTTTCCCGGTTGAGATTGAACGAATATCGTCGATCTTGCGCCATCGGATGGTGGTGACTCGATGTGGGGTTTAATAAGCCCGGTTGAGATAATCTCTGTCATTCTCTTTTGTTTATTGTATATTTAATTGTATAGTCTTTATATTATGAAGCACAACATTTGTGGTTATTTTTTTTTATTAAAGAAAATTGGTTCAGTGGCATCAAAGTTTTTAAGATCTTAGATTTGTAGGTTTTTATTTTCTTTGAAGCAAGAGTTGTTGTAATAAGGCTACTTGTATATAATCTTCGCCAAAAGAGAAGATAAGAAAAAGAGTGAGAAAAAAAAAAAAAAATCCCCTCCAAGATCACATTAACTTTTATTCCAGTTTAAAAGGGTTTGCTTGACTTGCGTTTTTGTCAAGGTTTAGAGAGGTAACTCTGTGTTTCAAAATCTTTAATGTAAATTTCATTAGTATAGTGGATTTCAATTTTTCGTGCCCGTAGATGTAATCATGTCTGTGACAAACCATCTAAATATTTGTGTTTTTATGGTGTGTGTTTCATGTTTTATTTTTCATACTTTATTTGTCAAAAAATCAACCCATCGGGTTTAGAGCTTCCACACATAACAAGTGGTATCAGAGCCCTGATTTGGGGTTTTCGGTATGGCAATAAATATTTCGAATGCAAAATACGAGGTAGAAAAATTTGATAGCAAGCATTATTTCCAGCAACAATGATAAAAAAATTTATTTGACAAAAGATAAAGAATCCATAAAGCTATACAATGGATGTTAACGTGTTGAGCACGTGATTTTGATATCGAGGTAGAGATTGTTGGATTTGATGCTATCCGAAATTACCAACATAAGGAAATTCCATATTTTGTAAGATTGATATTGATATTGATAAGTTTTCTAAAGGAAATAGAAATCCAATAAGATTAAGACTCTTGGATATATTTTTTGGTTTTGACATATATGTAAGATTTATAGGAAGTTTCCTATTTAGTATGGATTTTTACTCTTTTATATATATATATATATATATATATAATGAAAGTATAAATAATTTGTGTGTCATATTTGGATCATCATATAGGAATGGTGGTTCCTCTAGAGAGAGAGGGGGGTAGGGCCTCCTATGCATAAGATGCAATGTTTCCTCTTAGAAAGAATAAAGCTTCTTGGGGAGAGAAACATTGTGATGGTGCCTCTAGTAAACTTGTGGAGATGCTTATTTATTGTAGATAAGCGGTTCCCATAGAGACTTTGGGTTGCTTCCTTTTTAGTTAGAGAGAAAGTCAGTTTCTCATTGTTCTCGCGTCTCTATTTGGTTTTTTTAGTAATGGTCGCCAGAAGTAAAGAAAAAAAAAAAAAAAAAGAAGAATTGTTTAAAAGGGTTTACTCGACTTGAGTTTTTATCGAGGTTTAGAGGTGTAACTCTCTGTTCCAAAATCTTTGATGTAATTTTATTGGAAGAGTGGATTTCAGTTTGTTGTGCCCGTAGATGTAGTCACATATGTGATGAACGACGTAAATTTTTGTGTTCTTGTGGTGTGTGTTTCATGTTTTATTTCTCATACTTTATTTGTTAAAAATGAACCCATCGAGTTTAGAGCTTCTGCATACAACAGAACTCACCCCAACTCGCCCTCAGGCCTCGGTGGAGGTTGAGTCCCATAACACTGCTCCAATTGGTTACAGGTGACCTCTAAGAAGCTCAATAGCTACCCCAATTGTGCAAGAAAGTTGACCCTATTTTTATTGATGGTTACAACTAAAGAACAAAGTCATCTATCTTTGTGGAGGCTCTTCCGGTTAGTTCACCGTGTTGAGCGAAGTTTATGGGATTATGATATGGTGTATCATTGTGTATGGTGCAGCCCATGTAATCGAGAGATGTAGAAGAAAAAAAGAAGGAAAGAATAGTGACTCTTCTTCCGTGGATGTAGGCATCTTGCCGAACCACATATATGATTGCTACTCGTTCATTCGATTTATTTTTTCCTTTATGGTATTAGAGCAGATTCTATGTCAAAGCTACTAACGACTGTTGTTTGGGTATGCGTTGATTTAGTTTCTATAAAATTTAGGTCCATGTTGATCTAGTCTCTATAAAATTTGAGAGAGACTCGTTCTAACCTATGCCATTATTGAACTAGTAAGTTTTTTTTTACCATGGTTGTTTCTCTCTTCTCTCTTTATACAAAGTAGATTTTGCACGATACTGCAAACTTGTGCAAAAAGTGATTGGTCATCTTGATCCTGCCCAATTATGTTTTTTGAAAACAGTGTAAAATTTCTTAATAGAAATTTCTTTGGGAAAATAGTGCTCGATAAAGGGGTGTGAGGCTACAAGAATATATATATATTAGTCAAATATGTGTTCCAAAAAAATTTTTAAAAAATTTAAATAGGAGTTTATGTAGGGAGATTTGGGGGCCTTACGAAAACATTAGATGAGTCTAAAAAAATATATTAATTTTTTTGCCGTTACCTTTTTCTTTTTTTTTTTTTTTTTTTTTGAGGTATGTGGGAAGGTGCGTGGATTAACATTGACACCTTCCCAAAACCAGTTCGGTTTCTGCTGATTCCCAATCGCGCGAGAGAGAGGTTTCTCGAGTTTTGCATTATGAGTAAAATAAATGAGAGAGTGAGGTCGTCATTTTGTAATCAGTCCAATAGAAGAAGAGCCCTGTGTGGATACAAATTTTTTTTGACCTTATTCCTTTTTTTTTTTAGGATACAAAAATCATTTATTTATTTATTTTTTTGACCTTAATCCTTTGTTCTTTGTTTATTAGTTGGACTTTATATCTTCAACAATCTTTGTTTATCAATTGGACTTCAAGTCAGTGCATATGACAGGGCTCATTATCGTGGTTAAGACTTAAGACTTGAGAGATCAAATTTTGTATTCGGAACAAAATAAAATAAGAAAGAGAGAGGCTAATTAAGTCATCAATTTCCTATCCGGTGTAACCAAAGAAATGCCAAGAAAAGAGCCCAGGTGTAATTGGTTAGTACTTGAAGATTTGCAACGCTATGTACTAGTCTCAATTCCTACCAAAGATAGGGTGGGCAGGGCCTTCTCCCCACTCACCTACCCAAAAAGAAAGAAATGGCCTGTGTTAACTTCATGAATAATGCATTCGGAGACAAATAAAATAAGAGGTTTGCACCAAAAGAGATTCATTTCAGATAGTCAACTTTATATTTTCATTCAGAGTCGAGCCTTATTGCATAATAGTTTGTATTTGAGCATCCTTCATACATCTTATTTGCCCAAATACTTTGTATTTGGGCAGGGCCCTCTCCCCACTTACTTACCCGAAAAGAAAGAAATGGCCTGTGTCAAAACTCAAATTTATTTATTGCTCAACTTCATCAATAATGCATTCAGAGATAAATAAAATAAGAGGCCTGCACCAAAAAAAGATTCATTTCAGATGGTCAACTTCATTTTTTTCATTCAGAGTCGAGCCTTATTGCAGAATAGTTTGTATTTGAGCATCCTTCATACATCTTAGCAAGTAACTCTCAACTGCTTCTTCCCTACTACAAGAGCGAGACTGTAAGCAATGGAGGTAGCTCACCTTCTCTCTTTCTTCATGCTTATCCTCTTTGCTTTCTCTATGACTTTCCCTGTTATGTCTGAATCCAACTTGCTATTATCACTTAACAATTTCACTGATCAACAAGCTTTGCTCTCCTTCAAAGACCATGTTATCTCCGTTTCCTACAATGTCTTGGGTGACTGGAACACCAACATTTCCTTCTGTGAATGGACTGGAGTCTCATGCAGCTAGCGCAGGCAGAGAGTAATCTCCTTGAATTTAACAAACACTGGATTGCATGGTACGCTCACCCCCAACATAGGGAATCTATCATTTTTACAAGTTCTTGCCTTGTGAAACAATAGCTTCCATGGCAGCATACCTCTTGAAATCGGTCGATTGCGTCGCTTACAAGACTTACATGTAAGCCAAAACCAATTGGAAGGGGAGATCCCACTGAGCATCAGTAGCTGTAAAGAGTTGCAGACATTGATGTTGTCGTATAACAGGTTTGAAGGAAGCGTCCCTAAAGACCTAGTCCTTCTACCGAAGATAAAGGTGCTGAATCTTGGAGTTAATTCCCTTACAGGAACCATCCCCATTTCACTAGGAAATCTTTCTACCTTAGAGCAACTATGGCTAGCTGAAAATTTTCTACATGGTGACTTACCAGATGAGATAGGACTTTTAGGTAGCTTACAAACATTAGCCATCTATAGTAATAACTTGACTGGACGTATCCCTTCTTCACTGTTCAATGTGTCCTCTATGAGAAGTTTATCCCTCAGTTTCAATGGTTTCTCCGGCCGGCTTCCTACAACTACAGGTTCTATGTTGCCAAATCTCGAAGAACTTTACCTCTGGCACAACAATCTGAGTGGGCCGATCCCCGCTTCTTTACAGAATGCTTCCATTCTGGAACTTGCAGATAACCAATTCAGTGGACCAGTGCCCACATCACTTGGATATCTATCGCTCCTGAAGTGGCTCTACCTTAGTGGCACTCAACTAGAGAATGGCCCAGGAAGTTCTTAACTTAGATTTATCGACTCCTTATCTAATTGCACACTCCTTGAAGTAATACAAATAGGCAATAATCCTATCAGAGGCTTATTGCCAAATTCCATAGGAAATTTCTCAAACAATCTCCAAATATTTAACATGAGAAGCTGCTATATTATGGGAAGCATCCCAGAGAGCATAGGAAACCTCAGCAATTTGACACAACTGATATTGTATGGGAATGAGTTAAGGGGAAATCTTCCTTCAGAGATAGGTCGGTTGCAGAAGATTAAAATCATGTTTCTCTTTGAGAACCGACTAGAAGGATCCATCCCAATGGAGTTTGGTCAATTAGATAGCTTGCTCAAATTGTACCTTGAGAACAACATGTTGTCAGGGCCCATTCCTGCTTCCATGAACAACCTAACCAAACTCTCTCACTTATACTTGGGCAGCAATAGACTCTCTGGGAAACTACCCATTGAAATATGGAACCAGCAATTGCTCGAGATAGACTTGTCCCAAAATTTATTCTCAGGACTTTTGCCCCAAGAGGTAGAAAACTCAAATATGTTGGTTTGAATGGACCTGTCCTGTAATCGATTGTTTGGATATTTACCCAATAGTTTAGGAAACCTCAAGTCTCTTGAATACCTCAACATTTCAAATAACTCATTTCAAGGGGCGATACCCGATTCATTTGGTGGCATGATAAGCTTGCAGTTCATGGATATCTCCTCTAACAAATTTTCTGGCAAGATACCAAAGTCCTTGGGTACTCTGAGCTATCTTCAGTTCTTGAATTTGTCCTTCAATGAATTAGAAGGGGCCATTCCAAGTAGTGGAGTCTTTGCTAACATTACTGCCGATTTTATTATGGGGAACCCACTATTGTGTGGATCCCCAAAGCTAAGAGGGCAAGGACGCCCAGTTAGTGCAATAAGATCAAAATCACCGTCATGGACAAGATCATTGGTATTTAGAATTCCACTTATTGTTTGTGCTTTCATCTTGGCCTTGGCATGTTTTCTTTTCATCTTCTTTTGGAGGCATAAACTGAGAACTATTGTAACTGAAGGTGTATCTGAGACTCAGATAAGGGGGCCAAGTTGGGTATCATACTATGAGCTTCGTCGTGCAACTGATAATTTCAACAACTCAAACTTACTTGGAGTTGGTACTTTTGGTTCTGTGTATAAAGGAGTCCTATCAGATGGCACACCAACTGCAATCAAAGTTTTAATTTACAAAGAGAAAGTGCCTCAAAGAGTTTTGATTCTGAATGCAAAGTGATGCGTAAAATTCGTCGCCGAAATCTTGTAAAGATCATTACCGCATGTTCCAATTTGAATTTCAAAGCTTTGGTTCTGCAATTTATGGTCAACGGTGATCTAGATAGAAGCCTACACCCTCAAGATGAAGCACGATGTCCATTGAGTCTTCTCAAAAGGTTGGACATTATGATAGATGTAGCACAGGCCTTGGAATACCTCCATCATAGTTATTCAGTGCCAATCATTCACCGTGATTTGAAACCAAGTAATATCCTTCTCGACGAGGATATGCCTGCACATGTTGGAGACTTTGGACTTGCAAGGCTGATCGGTGAGGAAAACTTTGCTAGTCAGACAAACACTCTTGGAACAATTGGATATATGGCTCCAGGTGTGAGCGCTTCCCATATTGGTTTTCTTTAAGATTTAATAGATGATAGATCATATACGGATTGGGTAAAATTTATGGAATTATCCTTTGGTCTATATTTTCAGAAATTTTATGATGAGGTTATTTATTTTTTTTGGTTTTACCTTTGATTTGATGTTTTCAACATCAAACCTTTTCTTACGTTCTCTCTGTTTTTTTTAATATATATATATATATATATATATATATATATATATATATACTATATTGTGTAGTATACGTACTAGTAGTATAAGTATAGTACGACCTACGTCGTAC
>NW_006494904.1:6701719-6729511 GCF_000471905.2 Amborella trichopoda
TAAGTATAAAGTTAAAAGTTAATTACTTGTTGTCGTAGTAATAATACCGTTAACCGTAAGTAATTATAAGTAATATAACTAAACTACTATATATATATATATATATATATATATAACATTTGTTGTGGGATAGTCCAATTGATAAGATATAGGACCACTCGTCCATCTGACCATTCCACAAACCCTAAAAAGTTAAAAAATAAAAATTAAAAAGAAGAAGAAGAAATGGGTTGATGGTTGAAACATTGAAATTTGAAACATTGAACTGAAGGAAAGCCCCCAAATAAAAGAAAAAGGGACCTCACTGTAAAATTCATTAAATTATGGACCAAAAAATAAGTGTGCAAGTTCTATCCTGTCCGTGCAAAAATATCCCTCTACGTTTCAATTGCAACTTTTCATCTAAACTGTGATCATATGCATGCCATACTTAAACATAGCACGAAGAACCAATTCACACACTGACGGACACCATGTTTGTCCATCCATATATATGTTCCCCACTATTTTCAATATAGTTTTGCTTTATAAAATCTTCTACCCATTGAAACAATGTGCTCTATTTTGACCACCTGACTATACATCCTCAAGTGATCCATAGTCCATCCGTATATATATTCCATTTACTCAATGACATTCACCACACAACATTCACCACACATTGTCGCACACTCATTGCTCGTCGTGATGTATTGCGTGATCATCAATCATCTTTTGAACTTCATGCATATACTTCGACATCAACATACTCTCTCACTCGGTACCCAACAACAAAATATGATGGACACCATTCATGCACCCATTGCCAAAACCTTGATTTTATATTGCTGCGATGAGCTGCTATATAATCTCATAAAAAGATACATCTAGAAACTTAACTATAAAAAAACTATACTAGCACATCATATGGGTGAAGTACTAAATATCTCATCACCGAGGAATGCTTAAAACATCAGCCACACAAGTTAGTGGATCATAAAGAAGCCAATATATCACTAAGATACCATCGCATCATTAAGATGTCCGTGCCATACAAACGTCATTGAGATAAAACTCAGAATGCCATATAGACGTCATTGAGTCGCAAAGACTTGGAATGCAACACAAGTGGGAAATCACATAATATACCACTAAGGGTTAAGGCAGCCACAAAGGTTATCCATGATACGAAATGAAGTTTTGCAGCTACAAATCCTAAAAAATTGTTTACATTGTTTTTTTTTGTTTTTTGTTTTCCTTAATCAGCCTAGCCGGCCGAGCTTACTGTCCTATTCTACTAGTTCAACTGGGAACTGATGACCAGTTCAACCCACCTTCC
Source organism: Amborella trichopoda (assembly GCF_000471905.2). The sequence goes on from NW_006494904.1 coordinate 6,703,038, forward strand.
CAGTTTTTCCAATTCAGTAGTATACCCTAGAGATGGAAAGTGACATTCGATGCTCTCATAGTGTACCATACACCATACACCACTAGTGTATTGTATACATTCCCATACATCATTAAGTATTCCATCAATAGAAAGGTCATACATCAAAGTCAATTTCATGTTATATATTGTGGAGAGAAATAAAATAGAAAGGAGAAAAGATAACAAAAAAAGTTGGGAAAGGTTTTTATACTTTCCCTACAGCATAGAACATTTATGCTTACCCTACCATCCAGCGGCCCAATTTTGATCAAGAGAGTCACTTACCGTTTGATCTTAGATCCGACATCTCAAAATATTTTATTTTTAGTCTTTTTTTTATAAAAATTGTATGAATATGAAATTTCGCACGTATCATCTTCTCATAGGGGCGTACCTATAAAAAAATATTAAAAATAATTTTTTGATAATATATAATGACCAAAATACCCCTTGAAAATTTCAGGGGTATTTTGGTCATTTTCTTTTATTGCAAATATTTTTTTTATAATTTTCGCTAGTGCGAGTTTAATAGAGGATTGGACATCCAAAAATTGATGTCAAAATAGTTTATAGAAAAAATTAAAAATAAAATAGTGTAGACATGTGACATTGTGATTGAGACAATCTTAACCCTCCATTTAGAATGGACGGTTGGATAAGGAGAAGTATATAAGTTTTATGTTGTAGGGCAAGCATAAAAAGCTTGCCCCCAAGATATAACATCTTAATGATTTATAAAATGAGGGGTGGTCATGGGCTGGGTTGCTGGGCTTGGTCGATCATTCCGGCCCTAAAAAACTAGGACCTGGGTCATGAAATGTGACCCAAGAGCTGGGTCGGGTTAGGCAACTACTGTCCCAAGGCAGGACCGGGTTTGGGCCAAGACCTTCTTGGTCTGGTCTAAGGCCAGGCCGGACTGGGGCCTGGGGCAGCCTGGCCTGTCGCCACCTGTAAAATAAAAAACAATAAGATAACGTGTCTTGGACTTGGTCAGCTTATGATTTTATAGAAACTCATTTAATTTCAATGATTCAACAACTTATGATTTCTAACAATTTAGTAAATCTCAATGATTCAACATGTGTCGATTTTAACAACTTATTGAATTGAATGATTCAACTATTCTCAATGGTTACAAGTTCCAACAAGGGATGTGATGTGTGCTTGAAGGGAAATTTCACAGACAGATAGAAACAGAGGGAGGCCTTTGATTTGTAGTTGGCAAAAAGAGAGAGAGAGAAGTCTGAAATTTTTTAATCAGAATCGTACAAAATTAGACATAAAATTCAATTATGTAGTAAATTTAATGTTTTCTTTCACAGTCAAGCCTTGATTTTTAATTAATAATTTGACATCGATTCGTTGAATATGATCCCACAAAACAGTCTATTTGGGTCCATTCTTGTTATATCCTTTTAGCTTTTGTGAAATGATCTTCTGCCACCGGCGCAGCATACGATCCATTTGCCCCCTCTAGTGGAACTCAAGCTAGGTGTATTTCGGGTATTTCAAATTTTGGGATGTAATCTCTTGAATATGGCAACCAATTTTACAGAAAAAAATTCAAATTACACTCTATGTGCTTAACAAAAATACTATCCCAAGATTAAACAAGGACCATCAAATTTTAGAAGTAAGATCTGAGTATTGGAAGAACTCAAAATTTATTTATTTCCTTAAATAATCGATTCCTAGGTGGATCCCAATTTTCAGATTAAAAAATCCTCCGAGTTGCTCTTTTGCCAGAGGGAGCAAGTGTATATTATGTGGCCTATTAGGAACTCCAAGTGAATTGGTATTTAACTCTCCAAGAATGAGTTTGTAAGCAATGGAGGTATCTCACTTTCTCTCCTTTCTTATGGTCATTCTCCTTACTTTATCAGTGACTGCTCCTTCATTTGAAGCCCACGTATTTTCACTTAACAACCTCACTGATCAACAAGCATTGCTCTCCTTGAAAGACCACATCACCTTTGATCCCTACAACATCTTTGGTGAGTGGAACATCAACACCTCTGTCTGCAATTGGATCGAAGTCTCATGTAGCAAGCAAAGGCAGAGAGGTCACCTCCTTCAATTTTACAAGCACAGGATTGCAAGGTACACTCACACCCCACATAGGGAATCTATCATTTTTGCAAGTTCTTGTAAACAAGCACAGGATTGCAAGGTACACTCACACCCCACATAGGGAATCTATCATTTTTGCAAGTTCTTGCCTTGCGAAACAACAGGTTTCATGGCCGCATACCGTATGAAATTGGTCACTTGTATTGCTTGGAAGTCTTACGTCTAAGCCAAAACCAATTGGGAGGGGAGATCCCAACGAGCATCAGTAACTGTAAAAAGCTACAAACACTAATGTTGTCATATAATAGCTTTGAAGGAAGCGTCTCTAGGGATCTTTCTCTTCTACCAGAGATAAAGCTACTGACCCTTGGAATTAATTCGCTTAAGGGGAACCACCCCACCTTCACTTGGAAATCTTACTACCTTGGAGGAAATTTGGCTAGTTCGAAATTTTCTACATGGCAGCATACCTGATGAGATAGGACTTCTAGGTAGCTTAGTTGTATTAACCATCTATGGTAACAATTTGACTGTACACATTCCTTCTTGACTGTACAATAATCTCCTCTATGAAGATCTTTGCTCTCAGTTCAAATGGTTTTTCTGGCCAGCTTCCAACAAACATCTATGATGCCTAATCTTGAAAACCTTAACCTATGGGTCAACAAACTGAGTGGGCCAATCCCTGCTTCTTTACATAATGCTTCTAAGCTCACCGAAATTGATATCCAAGAAAACCTATTCAATGGATCAGTGCCCACATCACTTGGATATCTTTCTCTTCTCAAGCTACTATTCCTCTTTGATAATTACCTAGAGAATGACCCGGGAAGTGGTTACCTCAAGTTTATTGATTCTTTAACTAATTGCACACTCTTGGAAGAAATACAGCTAAGCTGTAATACTATTTTAGGTTTATTGCCAAACACCATAGGAAATCTATCAAACAATCCTCAACTTTTTCATATGGCAGGCTGCCATATCAGTTTATTGATTCTTTAACTAATTGCACACTCTTGGACGAAATACAGCTAAGCTATAATCCTACTTTAGGTTTATTGCCAGACACCATAGGAAATCTATCAAACAATCTTCAACTTTTTCATATGGCAGGCTGCCATATCATGTAGGCTGCCATATCAGGGGAAGCATTCCACTGAGTATCAGCAACCTCGGTAATTGGACAAAGTTGATCTTGGATAATAATGCCTTAAGTGGATAGCTTCCATCAGAGATAGGTAGGTTGCAGAATAATCAAATGGTTTCATTAACTGGAAACAAAATAGAAGGATCAATCCCAGTGGAGTTTGGTCAATTGGAGAGCTTGCTCAAATTGTACCTCGACAACATGATGTCTGGGCCCATACCCGCTTCTATGAACAACCTCACTCACTTATACCTGAGCAGCAATGAACTCTTCGGGGAACTACCTACTGGACTATGGAGCCAAGAATTGCTAGAGATAAACTTATCCCAAAATTCATTTTCAGATATTTGCCCCAAGAGGTGGGAGATTCAAGTATGTTGGTTCGAATGGACCTGTCTAGTAATCAATTATTTGGAAATCTACCGAACAGTTTTGGAAGTCTCAAAGCTCTTGAGCACCTCAACCTTGCAAATAACTCATTTCAAGGGACAATCCCTGATTCATTTACTGGAATGATAAGCTTGCAATCCATTGATATCTCATCCAACAAGTTTTCTGGTGAGATTTCAAAGTCCTTGGGTCCTCTTCGAAATCTTGAACCTGTCATTCAATGGATTAGAAGGGGCCATCCCAAGCAGTAGAATTTTTCAAACATTACTATCGATTCTATTATGGGGAACCCACTACTATGTGCAACCCCAAATCTGAAAGTGAAAGCATGTCCAATCAATGTTACAACATCAAGATCACGGACATGAAAGAGATCATTGGTATTTAAAATTTCTCTAGGGACTGCTTGTTTCTTTGTCTTTGCCACTATATGTATTCTTCTGAAGTACTTTTGGGGGCATAAGCTGAGAAATGTTATAAATGATAGCGTATCACAAATAAGGGGGCCAAGGTGGATATCTTAATATGAGCTTTGTCATGCAACTGATAACTTCAATCACTCGAACTTACTTGGAGTTGGTAGTTCTGGTTCTGTGTGCAAAGGAATCCTATCACATGGCACACCAGTGGCAATCAAAGTTCTGAATTTGCAAATACAAGGTGCTTCAAAGAACTTCAACGCAGAATGCAAAGTGATGAGCAAGATTTGTCACCGAAATCTTGTAAAGATAATTACCACATGTTCCAATTTAGACTTCAAAGCTCTAGTTTTGCAATTTATGACCAATGGTAATCAAGAGACATGGCTGCACCCTCAAGATGGAGTACAACGCCGAATAAGTCTTCTCCTAAGATTGGACATTGTGATAGATGTAGCACATGCCTAGGAATACCTCCACCACAATTATTCAGTGCAAATTGTTCATTGTGATTTGAAACCTAGTAATGTCCTTCTCTATGAGGAACTGACTGCTCATGTTGGAGATTTTGAACTTGCAAAGCTGATTGGTGAGGAAAACTTTGATAGTCAAACATGCACCCTTGGAACAATTGAATATATAGCTCCAGGTATGACTTCTTTTAGGCATTGGTTTTCCTTGGTGTTTTATTATAGATCATAGTGAGTACTTTTAAGTTGTACCCTTGTCATCAGTCATTGCCATATACAGGGCATGCATAACCATATACCTATATCTATATTTATATTGTCTATGCTATATTATTAAGCAAGAGTTAAGGGGTGGACACTTGTCATGAAAATAAAAAGGGATCCTAATACTATAAATATTGTAGGTTAGTTACCTATTTTAAGGGGGAAAGAGGGAGAAAGAAAGTGGTACGCACCTATTTAAGGAGAGGAATATTTTTAAAGGGATTTTAGAAACTACAATGTTTATCCTAAAAAAAAAAAATGCTAATCTAACTAAATTAGTGAGTTCACCAATCCAAAAGATATGGAGAGAGGGAGAAAAGGAGTGGGGACATGAAGTGGCTATACAGAGAGAGAGAGAGAGGAGGGGGAAGAGAGAGAAGGCATGAGAGGGAGGAAAATATAGAGAGAGAGAGAGAGGAAAGAGAGGGGGTATGGAGAGAGAGAGGAGAAAGGCCAAATAATAAGAAGTTAAGATCAAAATCTAAAAGAATATCTTCCTATCTCTCCACGCAAGGGTAAATTTCTATTTTTTTTACTCTATTAACTACTGTCACACCATCAAAAAGTACAATCCACATTCTTATGTATAAATTTTTGGATGTGTTTTTGTCATGACTCATGACTCATGACAATTAAACATTGGAAATGTATACTATGGGCCATACGATCATAGTAAATTACTAACAATTTTGACCATTGGTTACCACCTTCTAGTCATTGATTGGATGGTAACAACGTCATGGTCATATGATCACAATGATTTTATGAATCATGTTGTATGGGTTAGATTCAAGGAACAAGGCTTTGCTTTTACACTAAGATTCGACAAATGTTTTATCTTTATGATACTTACTTTGTTGTATCCACCATTAGAATATGGTGTAGGGGCTAGTGCAACAACCAGTGGAGACTTTTACAAGGAAGAGGCCCACTGATTCTATGTTCTTTGATGATTTGAGCTTGCCAAAATGGGTTGACCAAGAATGCTCAGAGGGACTACTGCATGTTGTGGATTGGGATCTGTTGATGGAGAATGATAGCCAAGGTAATGGCCAGAGCTCAAGGGTAGAATGTTCGAGTTTAGTGCTTGAATGCTTGTCATCAATTATTTATGTCGGTTTGTTGTGCACAAAGGAGCAACTCAATGAGCGGATCAACATGAGAGATGTCGCCGCCAAATTGAAAGATATAAAAGCAGTTGACATAGAGAGTTTATGGACCTAATTACTTTCATTTTTTTCATTATTCTTTCTTTTCTTTTTTTTCTTTTTTTTCTTTTTTTGAGTTGGGTGGGGGATATAGAAATGTATGTGGATATTACTACTTGTCTGTATAATCTCGCTTTTGGTTGAAGCAAACTTGAACATCAATTATTTACTGATGAAGTAGAAGATTTGAATGATCATGACTTGGTCATATTAACTTGAGAGATTCTAACATTGGAGGACACAAATGTTGTTGCCATAGCTCTCCTTTGTGGCTTTGATGGAAAAAGTTCGGGTGATATGGGGGCAGAAAATAATATGATTTACAAAAAGAAAGCTCCCGAATTCTTCTTGTTTTCAGGCACATAGGAGTGCTATCTTAAGAGGATATTTGCCCCCCCTTCGATATAGTATTTAACATGCATAACAAGGGCAATATGTCATCGGGATATAGGAAAATAAAGAGGTATTTTACAATGTTCCTAGGCTCTATGCACTCGAGCTTAGAATCCACACGTGAAACACCAGAGTCTTAATAGTTTAGAGAGAGAAAAAAACAAAATAGAGTAGAGAGAGAGAGTTTACCCTATTGGTTTGCTTGCTGGAAGTGCAGAGAATGGTGTGTATGTTGATAGGCTAAAAAATTGTTCTAAGTCTGTATGTTGAGAGGCTAAAAAATTGTTCGAAGTCCTCAAAACCATACGGGTAGGTTATATGCACTTGATGGCTATTGTTACAAGCCTCCATCTCATCAACGGCTATATGGCTGTTCGATGTCCTACACGTATCAACGGCTAGATGACCGTTGGGCGAGGTACAAAGTGCACCATCAATGTGTTGTTAAATACACCTCAACATACTCTCTCCTCATCAATGTGGGGACTCAAACCCACATCTTTCTCTCTCTATAAAGCAATTTAAGATAAAGCCGGGAATGCATGCTCTTAAATACAACTCAACAAACTCTCTTCTCTACAATGTGGGATTCAAACCCACATCCTTCTCTCTCTACAAAGCAATTTAGGATAAAACCAAAGGCAAAACAATTTAGAAAAAAATAAACTATAGTGTTGTTTTAAAATAAATACAAGTATTTTCCAAAACCCAAAAATACTAACAGCGTTCATGATGGTAGTGTGTGCCCATGGGGCTTCACAAACACGCCACATATGGTTTGTTTTGATCTATCAAAGTTTTTCCTAAAGTGCTACTTGTTTATTATTTAGAATAAGCTTTAGAGATGAATATTCTCTTAGGAATGGTTAAATTTTAAGTATGGACCGGTTCAAAGGTGGCATCCCTTACCCAAACTAATACACTATGTGTTTGCAAATATATATCTAGAGTTCTTGTTGGTGGAGAGACAGAAACCTTCCATCCAATTCATCTTATGTCGTGGCCTCTCTCTCCATCACCGTCAAACCCACCCGTTGGGTAGATAACTCCCTCTCTCTTCCTTTTCTCACTCCATCACCATCGAACTCAATGAGCAGACGATATCGACTCTCATTACAACATATCCATGTGGACATGAGATTCGTTAGAATGACCCTTATTGCAAGGATGACCTATATTTTGAGTTTATCTAGAGAGAACCATGCTCACTTACAATTTGAACCCAACCGATCATTCCAAAAATGATCTAAACCTATTTCCTGTTACTTTGTCCCTAACAAGATGAACTAAAAAACCTAATTCGTTCGGTCGGAGCCACATTTAATACACAGATTGAGTACCACGTGGATGGCGATCTCTTGCCGGAAAATGATAGTCAAGGCAATGACAGCAGCTCAAGGGTAGATCATTCAACTTCAATGCTTCTCATCAGTTATTTATGTTGGTCTGTTGTGTACTAAGGCAGGACCAAATGAACCGATCAACATGACTCATATCTCAAAATTGAAAGACATAGATCAAATTACATAAAGAGTTTATCTATTCTTAATTAGTTTAACAATAGAGACCGAAGAAACAAATCTTGTTGCCACGGTTCACCTTTGTGGCTTAGGAGTACAAGGAGGTAAGAATAGCTTTAAAGTGAAACAAATCAAATGCACGACTGAATGAACAACAAATAAGATGAGAAATGCTACTGCATTAATCTTGTTTTACTACATTAATCTTGTTTTACATTCTTTAGGGTTAAGGTTTTTTGTTCCAGATTAATTCAATTTTAGAACCCTATGAATTTCCATGATCCACCTGTTGATGAATCCAGCTTTCAAAATAAGTTTATTGATGCCAATCCAAGGGGAATAACGAAAATAGTTTCCAAGGAGTTAATCCCCTGCCACTTTTGTTCTATGGGTGAATGAGCACCATAAGAAAATGAAACGAAATAATTCTCATATTTAACCACTAGTATCAATATTCAAAAGAATAAAGAAATTAGAAAAGCTTACTGGGACAATTGGCTATCCAATAATTCATGGTCGTAACTTTCCCAAAGAAACTCCATCAATACAGCTCCCACTCCACCAATAACAAAGATGAAAGAGAGAGAGAGAGAAACCATAAAAGAATTGAACTGCATGAAGATGATCACCTCTAAAATTTCATGATTCAATTGTACATGTATTTGCTCTTTCAGAAGGGGCAATTTTACCAAAACCATGGGATGTAGTAGGTTTATAAGAAGGAAAATTGTCTCATGCGGACTGGACCGCATGACTACATATGCGGTCCAAAAAGAGTAAAGCATCCATCTTAAAGATGGATACAAGTAGGCACTCCATCTAAAAACAATAAAAACTGCCAGTTTATTTAGTTTTTCATATTCATGATCTCCATGTTGGAGATTACATGTCCTTAAAAATTAGATCCAAAAATCCATCTCCAAAAAAGATTTATTAATAAGCCCGCATTTCTATATATGCAGGTTTGGCTGCACAAAAACCTCGTCCTTATAAGATTTCGGAGATTTCCTTGGCAACTTAATTGTTGCTATGATACCAGCGGCAAGTGCAAAGAGAGAAGCAAGAACAAATGCAGGTACATTGCCCCCACCGAAAAGGGCATCCCATGGACCAGCCCCCAGTGCAACTATCATCTGCACAAAACCAGGGCCCAAAGACATAAAGTTTCTACTTAGTTGTTCTTGGTTAAGAAACGTAAGCTTGTTTTTGCATCATGAAACTTTACCAAATAACCTTCAGAAAAGTAGAGAAGCAAATGAGTGTTAGATCATGTCAATACGTGGTCAAAATTTCTTAGTATTATGTAATAAATGTCGAGCATAAGGCTGAACATAAAATGTACGTCAGATAATTTAACTACTTTGCATGGGGAATCTACATTAAATGGATAAGAAAATTGGGGGATAGTGGAGAAATAAACCACCGACTGAACCCAACAGATCGACACTGTAAAAGAAGGATAACCAGATAACTCTTTCTTGCTATTTATCTTTATCAAAAGGATATAAAACACGATATGCCATATATTATAAGTGTCAGTGTGATACGACTAATTGCAAAACATATCAATTGTTTATTTACATATGGCAAATGTCAAGACTATGGTGAAGACTCCTTCAGGGTTACGAATCCGCAAACACAATGTACTTGGATTAAATTAATCAGGATACCCATATCTGCATCCATATGTTCAATATCTGGAAATATAGCATCATATCCCTACTCATGCCCCTGAGTACACATCCAGGTGGCCCATTTAGATGGGACCAAATTCCTGAGGACCTGTCTTTATTCTTATGGATACTCATTTTTTTCAGTGCTTACCTCTCTCTATATTAGGAAATGTCATTGCCCTGGTAGACACTTTTAACAGAGTATATTGGATTAGGGTTGCCTTTCTCTTTTAATAGCATAGTACTATACATTCGATTTAATAAAAAATTTCTTTAACTAAGTTCATTTCTATAAATAAATAGAGCAATTAACAAATAAGATTTGCTAAACTCGCAGAAACATTGTAAATGAGGGTCATGAATGAAGATCCATTGGGGAGGCAGAACATATAAACAGGCTATCCCGACACCAGATGTCAAATGATACAGTCCCAACTCAACAGTTGAAACCATTCAAAACAGCACCAAGTGTTTATCCTCAGTGTCAATTCCTAAAATTCATACAATCCTAAAAATAAGAACCACAAAACTATCATGCACATGCTGAATGCAGAGCAAGTATTTATACTGTGGGACACAGATGATGAAATAGAATACAGGATTGAGTGCATAGATATCCAGATTTTACCACCTCGAAATTTATGTCAGTTCATTAATAAACAACACATACCTGGGGTACCACAATAGCAAGATTTAGAACACCTATAGCCAGTCCTGTGAAAAAAGAATTATCATGAATTAAAGTTGCAAGGAAACTACAAAAGAAACTTTTAGGTATTCATTTTATACAAACCTTGACCACCTCCACTGTTAGCAGTCAACTCTGCTGTCACAGAGAATGGAACACTATATGTAATCTGCAACAGAAATGTTCCACAACAGTGAAAATTCCAAGGTCAAATCTCCGTCGAAAGGATGGGCAAATCATAGTCCATTTGCTTATTATAGTGTACAGAACTTCAAGTATGTGAAGGATAAGGAGCACAATACAGTACACTTAACTATGGTAAATGGAACACCAAGGCCATATTCAACATTTGTTCACACCAACGGATGGCTGGAGATCAACTCTACCAACAGGAATGTCATTAATCTCATCCCATCACTCGGGGAACAGATGGTGGACATAGCATGGAGTACCACATGTCATTGTCCATGGGACAATGGTATACTTCTTCCAAGTAGGTGCATCAATAAGGTGACATCAAGTCAATTTGTGGTACTTACGGCAAGGGGAAATCCAAGAAGAGCAAATATAACCAATGAAGCAACTTTAACTGCACCACTTTTTCCAATGACATGCTGGATTCCTTGAGCATGTTCCCTAATGGATAGCACACTAATGACTGCAGTGCATGCCATGCATGCAAATACAATGAAATTGCTCATTGCCCATACTGAACTAGAACCAATCCATTGACACATTGGATAGATAAGGAAAGAGCTGATCCCGAGAACAAGCTGACCAGGAAAGCAAAAGATGGTTATATAAATCCTACTAAGTGTAACTAATATTTAACCATTATGATAAGCTAAAGTTTCTTCCTCAATCTCAGACGACCTTAGTAAATGGGAAATAATTTCTTAGAAAAATTCATTGATCAAACTTGAGTTCTTACTGAATTCAATAGCAAACCAAATGCACCTTCTCTGACTCCACTGTCATAAGCTGCTACCTTTGACACATCTCCTTTTGGATCTCCATGGTAAACTTCACGACCCATCCAATCAGTGTCAAAGAGAATGAATGGAAACCATGACAACTGAAGGTAAAAAAACTATAGGGTCAGAAAGCCACCTCCCAAAAACAAAAACTAACAATCTTGGGGCCACCTATGAAGAAATGGAAAACATCGATAGAGAGTGGGTGCAACACCAGAAAAAGAGATGACAATCCTACAACCATGCATCATTGTAAAAGATCCAGATTAGCGGCATAAAAAAAAAATGGTAGAAGGCATACCCAACTAAGAGCCATGACTAGGAGCACAGAGTGCATAGCTGGAGGTAGATGTCTGATGCCTGTTAAAAGATTGACCAAGACTGCTCCAGGTCCATCATTATGTATCCCCTTCTCATCCTCTTTCTTTTTATCGCCGAGAGTATCAACATCAGTTTTAGCATCACCAGATGCAAGATTCCCAACTGATTTATCAGATTCCATATTGAGATCTCCTTGGGCATGGTCATTGGTGCCATCTAATAAAGTAGCAGAATCCAGTGGAACCTCTCGAGCACAATAGAGGGTCACAATAGCACAGATACCGAGAAAGAACTGCATAGAGAAAATAAGTTTTTTATTGCATAAATTTTTTTTTTGGGTAAAGTTACATTCAAATTTGATCCTTACCACAGCTACGAGGAAAGCTCCTTTCAGATTTCCACAGGCTGCACAACAAGCTCGTGTGGTCAAGAAAGGGAACCACCTGCTCAAGAAGAGCATATTATAATAAGAACAACAAGCAGCACCACATCAATGTCAACATAAGCTATGATAAGTACAACAATAAATATTGGATAGCAAGAAGAAATAGCATAAGAGATAAAAGAAACCATTAAAAAAGTTAATCAAATAAAGACAATACTAATTATCAGGTCAGTTGGAAATGGTTTTGCCAAGAGCATGGTACTTGTAATAGTGTCACCATTTCACTGTTATAGAAACTAATGTCCACAAAAAATATAAAAATAATAATAATAATAATAAATAATAACACCTGTGCCATTGTCCACTAGCACCAGCAGAATACCCCAAGATATTCCCAAGAGCCATCCAAGAACAGAATACCGCATTTGCTGCATTTCGCTGGTCAGGACCTGTCATAATACAAAATAACAAAGATCATGACAAATATTATGCAATAACAATACGTAGAAAAATGTACGGCCTCAAACAAAGTACAAAACAAAGAAATTCGATATGAACATAACCTCACCTGAGAGATCCGCTAATAGTGCACGGGCAGGACCCTGAAATAACAGTGAAGCCCTGTTAAAGAAGCAGGCAGAAAGTCCATGTATAAATCTTATCCAATGAAGAAAGGCATGCATAAAGATAAATCCATCCCCTCATCCAATTTTCAAAGACTTTTACAATCTTAAACATGACACAGAACTCATTAAAGAATGGAAAACACCATACCAAATATTATCACACCAGCCTTACAAAAATAGCACAAACCACAAAAAAAAAACACTGTAATGGACCTACTTGTACTGTGTTATTGGCAAGATCCAGCATCCAAAAGCCGACAACAAAGATGAATGCGGCCCATGCACGAGTACCTTTATAGGTACTGTAAGTCATAAAAGATTCTTGATCAAACCACAAGAGCAATAGTGCATGTCATAACATGAAAGATCATACTTTCACTAAAAAGAAGCAACACGCAATTGTTTACCTGCAATGCTCCTTCGTATCCCCAAATAGATATCCAATGTCCGCAGAGAATCCAATAATGGTAACCTGATTAGCCAAGGCATTAGCTGTGATCAAAACACGGAAAGCTGTCCAAATGTTTAACTGAAAAACACGACTCATGAATACTCACTGCTATACAAATCATGAGAGACCCAACAAAAATAAATGGCCGCCTTCTTCCAAATTTTGAATGGCATTTATCACTCCATACACCAACACATGGCTGAACCTGCAGTGCCAAGGTCAGAACAAAGAAATGCATTAGCATGGTAGAAATCTGTAGACCATCTTCCTTATTTCTTTCATAGTATACTTATATCACAATGTCATCAACATATACGCATTTGAGACCTTGATTGAATGCTCATAATTGTTAAGTGAAGATAGTGAAGAATTTAGCATTCACCTCTACTGTATAAACAAGGCTTGTGAATTCCAACAAAACGATCCATGGGCTCTCATGGTTTGCAAATATACAATTTAATTAAGGGTACGGTTAGAATAGAGCCGAGGCTCTAAACAATCAAAGTAGAGAGCACCTTCAAGTAGTATTGAAAACTGTGGTTTCAATACTGAAAATCTTTGTGATAGCTTTAAAATATATTTTCATATCTAATTATAAAATTTAAAGCTTAAAAAATAATACAGATGGAGCAGATCTATGAAAGCTTGAAAATCTTGAAAATTGGCGGTCCAAAAATACATTACAAGATGCACTATTTCCAAAACTTGAAATTCAATTTTTCCTCGTGTCCATGCACCTTGATGCCGAGATTGATCAATTTGAGGATATTTAGGTATCAAAACAACCTATTCTAGTGGAATTTTTGAGGTGGGCTCTAATTTGATTGTTTAGAGTCTATATTAAATTTTTTCTTTAATTAATAAAAATGGTAAATATAGGAAACCCTTAATCTTTCAAGGCTAAAAAGCAACCGAAATGAGATTTGGCTGGAGGATTAAAATAAAAGCCCATATCTAACCAAACTCCATCACATTCCCAAGCGTCCAACACCAGAACCCAATAACATATTCCAGGTTATCATTTTGCCATAAGTCTATTTACTTGCAACTTGTGGAATACTGCATACGCAGTAGAAGATATTCTCAAAGCCATAAGCATTATGGGTATTTCCTTTCAGAATAAATGAATTCAACATTTCATCGGCATAACGTGCAAATTACTCATCTAGTCAAACAATGGAAACCATCTTTATGAAGTCCTCTCTTTCTTTCTGGAAATTATTTATCAGGTCCCTTACCACTACTTGGATTCCATCTTTTGATGGTCAACTGTAACTAACATCGGCGCACTACCTTGTGAGCATAGTTAAACACTGTAGCAATATCACATATATATCGTCTCAATTTATATATCATAAAAAGTTCTATTAGGTTTGCATGTGGGCAAGTTACTACAGGGTCAGCATAAAACCATTGCAAATAATTGAGTCATCTAAAGATACGCAGCTATAAAGAGCATAAACAAAATTTTCCTTTTCAAACAAAAGGCTCAAATAATTAAAAATCAAGTAATTGAAAAGCATTTTTAAACCTCAAAATGTTTATGGGGTTCTTTTTCCTAGACAGGAAAAGATTACAAAAAACATAAAGCATTTTTACTCTCTAGATGATCATTAATGATATCAGAGGTCATTTATAAGATATTTATCGAACAGAACTCAAAAGATGAACCATTTAACGTTTCACTTTTTTCTTTTTATTCAACTTCAAAGATCCTATCCACAGACATATCATCATGGGTTAGGAATTCTAGCATGGGAATTTTCAATTTTGCCCCTCCATCAAACCCAAAGTAAAGTGGTTTTCAAGGAAACCACTTTTTACCAAGGACATACTGGTTTGACATAGGATATTCACTCTAAAAGTGAAAAGATTATATGCTCACACGAGAGCGAAAAGAAAATTTGCTTGCTCATGCAAAACCGAGCGACCCCAAATTTTGGGGATATCAACTATTCGGCCTTGTGACCAACCTAGGGGGAAGGGGTAAACAAAGCAAAAACCTTAAGGGATCGTTCGGATAAGTGGAAATATATTGTCTGTGAAATATATTACTGGTGTAATACATTACCTGTAAATAGATTGTTACTGTTTGGGTAGTATTTAGATATAACCTCGAAAATACATTGTTATTGTTTGGCTATGTTCGAAAGAAATATATGAAATGCTTTACCAACATTTTATCAGCACGTGCCTATAGACTATAATTTCTTTTTTTTTTTTGTCACAAAATTTCACTAAAATGCAGAATTATCATTTCCTTCTTTTTTGTCACAAAATTCCACTAAAATACTGAATTAAAATCTTCACCACACCATTCCAAAAGTATTTCTAATAATAACATTATCGTCATTCCAAAAATATTTTCTAATAATAACTTGTACCATTTTACAGTCATGACACTATTTCCTACTTATTTTAAATGCCTTTGGCACTTATATGCAATCACATGTTTTCTAACACGGCATTGGTTTCAACATGATAAGTCATTGGAACAATATGATTGGAATAACATGATTTAATAATCATAAGCTTTATTTTTATTTATTTTTATAGAAGTCTTTCAAATGTCTCTCTATATAATTTCAAATAAACAATAAATTTATGATACTAAATTCAAAATTTGTAGCGTACGAGTTAAAAATGGGAAGAAGCTTGATTAGTAAACTAGAAGGTTTCGTAATTGCAATATAAAATTTTGAGGTATTGGAGGAGAATAAAGAGGTATGTTATTTCAATTGAGATTTTAGTAATATCTTATAAGTATTATGTTGTATGAAATTTTTTATTATGATTGTGTTGTTTAATTTATCATTGATTACTGATTTTTATTTTTATTATTTTTGTTTTTATATGATACTGATGCCTTCAAATGAGGGGACGGGGAAATTTTTTATTATGATTGTGTTGTGTAATTTATCATTGATTACTAATTTTTATTTTCATTATTTTTGTTTTTATATGACAATTGATGCCTTCAGATAAAGGGACAAGCTTAAAAAGGGAGGGATCACCTAGTTATTATGAAGAGATAGGGCTTAGAACATTTTTTTAATCAGGATGGGGTAGGCAAAATCGCACACAAAAGATTTCCCAAAATTAACCGTTACTCTCGTAATAGATTTTTCAGCTAGCACCGCGTGTAATGGATTTCTTGATTTTTTGGGAAATCTCGCATAATCTCGTTCCATTTCCTTAAGATTAAATGTACCCAAACAGTGGAAATGCCATATTTCCTTGTTATCTATTGTCACGTAATAGATTTTCAAGTACCCAAACGGCCCCTCAATGTATACCTAGAACTTCATTTAAAAAAAATCATGACCTAAGACTGCTCATGGTCAAACAATGTTTTAAAAAGTGGATCACTCAACACCTAGGAGGTCCAAAAGTCTTGGGAGCATCACCCAGGCCTAAGCGGGTTGTCCATGGCCCTAGCGTTAGGAGGCCGCCTAGTGCTTGCTACCCCGCCCAGGGGCAGAAATGCCCTTTGTTGAAGGGTTTTTTTGAGTTTTTTTAAAAAACAATTGATTTTAAAGGTGGGTTTTAGGTTAATTTGAAACCTAAACCCATTAGAGCCCATTTTCGATAGAGATAAACTTTTTTTTAAAAAAAAAAAATTGTGATTTTCTTTGGATCGACGTGTTTCTCAAAGTTACGGGAAATGGATCCAAACATCACCTATTAAGATTAGATTTTGTTTTAGCAATTTTTTAGGCCTATTAGATGGTGTTTTAAAAAAATTTAGTACTAGAAAACATCTCAGAGGTGAAAGTTTGGAGATCAAGTACTTAAAATAAGTACAAAATTTTATTTTTTAGATTATTTGTATTATTTTGATATGTCTTTTTCATGAACTTGTCAAAATAGTGATCCGGGTTGGAAATATGGATATAACATGAATCATTTGGATAAAAATTTCATAAGAAGCAATTATTGTGAAAAGAATACAAAATAATAAAACAATTTAATAAACATTTTGCATGTATTAGGGGGAATGTTGTCCATTGTAAAAATATTCCTGAAACTATCAGAGAGGAGATTAACCAATATATGAGTTCAGTAAAACACAAACAAGAACAAAATCCTTGTCATTTGGATAAGTCTATTTTTTGTTCTGTTGGAAGAGGTGATTCAGGTTGAAAGTATGATTATAACTCGAAACCAAATAATGAAAATTGTATAAAGTGTAATTTTAGTGAAAAAGATACCAATGGGGGTATTAACCGATTCAAGAAAAACTTTGCCGATACTAAAGAGAATATTGCTTCTTGTAAAAAGGTTCCGAAAGCTATTCGAGATAAGATTAGACAATATTGGAATTTAGTAGAACTCGAAAAGGAAGAAAATGAGCATTGTTCTATGGAAATATCTTATATAGGTTCTTCTAGAAGTGGTGATCCAGGTTGGAAGTATGGTCACAACCCGAATCCAAATGACAAAAATTGTAATAGGTGTAATTATTGTGAAAATGATACCAATTGGGGTATTTACAGGTTCAAGAAACACCTTGCTGGTATTAAGAGGGATGTTGCCCCGTGTAATATTGTTCCTGAAGCTATCAGAGAAGAAATTATATAATATTTGAATTCAAGAAATAACACAAAAAAAAAAATAGGGCGAAGAGGCACCAGGTAGAGTAGCTAAGACTCTTAGGGCCTTATCTACACAGAGTAAAAGGGAGGTAGAAGAAGAGAAACAGAGGAGGATGAGTATTATTGTCACCCCCAAGTTTTATAACACTAAAATTCCTGAGATGTGACAATTTATTCTTAAAGAGAAAAAAATTTCGAATTTGTTTTGCCTTTTAAGAATAGACTGTCACATCTCAAGGATTTTAGTGTTATAAAACTTGGGGTGCGACAATTATGTTGAAGATGAAGATGACTTTGATGATGATGACCTTGAATCCGATGCACATGATAAGGCTTACCCTACTCCTTTTGATAATGATGATGATGATGACTGAAGAATGAGAACGCTTGACTCTTGGTGTTGACTATTGAATCTTCGACTGTGTATTTTCTTCTTTTTTTTATTTTTTAGTTTCTAGTTTCTACTAGCTCTTGTGTGTATGCTTGTATGGTTCTAGCATTATATGGAACTATGGGTTATGGACTTCTCCTCATTCATAGAAATATGGATTATGGATTATGTGTTAGATAATTATACAGTTAGACTTAGACATTTAGACTACAGACTTTTTTCTTTCTACTCGGCCGCCAAGGTTCTGGGTGCCTGCTTAGGCATTGGGCCGCCTAGACCCCCAGACCACCTAGATGCCACCTAGCATTTTTTAAAATATTGTGGTCAAAATAAGATACTTGGGTCATCATCATCATCATAGCTTTTTTCCAATTAATTGGGGTCAGCTACATGAATTTTGGTATGTCATTCTACTCTATTCAATGCCGTATCCTTAGTGAGGCCATAAGTCCCCATATCTTTCCGAACTACTTCTAACCACATCTTTTTAGGCTTATCCCTTGCCTTTTGAAGTCCTTCCACTTGAACTAACTCACACCTCCTAACATGTATTGTACTTGGTTGGAGCCACTCATAGCCAACACATCTAAGTCTAATATCTCTCATATTATCGCCTATTGGTGCCATACATAAATTATCTCGAATGGATTCATTTTGAATTCTATTTCGTCTTGTCTTGCCACTCATCCATCTCAACATCTTCATCTCCACTACAGTCATTCCATGGATATATTGTTTTTTGTCCTCCCAACATTCTGCCTCATAGAGCAAATGTCTTACAGCTATCCTATAGAAGTTTCCCTTCAGTTTCATTGATATGGGACGATTACATAAAATCCAGTTGCACATCTCTACTTCGCCCACCTAGCTCTAATTCTACGTACGACATCTTTTTCAATTTCTCATTTTCCTAGATTATCGATCCAAGATATCGAAAGTTCGTTCTTTTTTTGTACTTTCTGGTCGTCAATCTTTACTACTTCCTTGTCTCTACTGCTATTTAATAAGATGTTTACGTACTAAAAAAATGCTAATAAGAAACCTACTGACGTTTTAACAAGTAAATTCTTAAGAAGTAACTTCTTGTATTATTTCATGAGAAATTTATCCAATCTAGAGTTAGAGTCAATCACAACCACACCAAGTTTGATGGGCATGGAGATGGCAATGACTATTTCAGATGGAGGCTTGAGGGCAAAGGAAGGGGAATAGGCCTCAAGCTTTCCCTCATGGTGGGATGTTTGAAAGCGGGAAGGATGATGTTCTATACCGACAAAATAATATGCAAATAAATGGTTTTAAGAAAATCACTTTGGTTTTGTCCGAGGGGCAGAAGTGAAAAGTGCCCCTCCCACAATTTTGACACATGATGATGCTCCCTTTAAAGGGATTCTGAAACTACATAATAAAAAAAAAAAAAAAGGAGGAAGAAAAGAAAAGAAAAAGAAAGAAGGGTGAAATGTTAAATAGTTGATCACTCATGTGTGCTTTGATTTCTATCAAATAAGAAATCCTATTAATCAACGATGAGACAAGATTGGAATGATCCACTCTAAATCAAATCCAACATCATATGCAAAGTAAATAAGAGAGGAACCACTAATAAACCTACAATATGTAAAGGTATAATGCTAGAACCACCTACCAGAAGGCCGGTAATAGGACCACAAAGCCAAATGAATGAAGAAAACGCATGCTCAATTCCAAGGGTCTGTGATTAGAAAACAAAGAATTAAAAACGGTAAGTTATTATCATTAACAAAATAAAATATGTAGCGATTACAATATCAATGAGAAACAAAATTGAACAATGCTAACAAAACAAAATAAGAAATAGGAAACAGTTATATACAAATACAATGGATCACCACATAATAATAGAAATGAACACAAAGGTTCCAAGGACACTGCAAATCACAGGTTGAGAGTAGCTTGATGCTCACCTCAACATCATAAAAAATCACAGTACTTTAGGGACCAATACATCAGAGACATGCATGTCATGCACATTTTGGAGAAGCCAACCTGCCTGGAGAACCACGCATACTGGCAAGGGAAACCCATGATCACATGCCCGTCAAATGTTTTCTTCTTTCAGATTCAAAAACACAGCGTGTCTGTAATGTAGACACATAAGTCCACAGGGTGGTGAACAAGACACGTGTCTCTTTGGTAAGGCATGTGGTTCTCCGTAACAAACAAAGGGTGTCCATATCATAAGACGCAGGGGCACACACGTCTTCGGACGGTGTCTTTGAATTTGGGCCCATGTTCTATTTTTCTAAGTCAATTTTATTATTAAAATGTCAAATATTAGCTTCACACACCCACCCTCTACGCACATGCATGCCTGCCCGCACACACGTACATGCAAGTTTAATAACCATAGTAGTAGAAAAAGATAATATTTTTTATATCTTAGGTTGATAATCCATTAGAATGAAGAGATTGAAAAAGATGTCGTACATAAAATTAGAACTGGGTGGGCTAAGTAGAGATGTGCTTCTAGAAGCTTTATGTGATCATGGCATACAAATGACAATGAAAGGTCAAAAAAAGTTCTAAAAGATGGTTGTAAAACCAACAATGCTTTATAGGATGGAATGTTGGGCGGTCCAGAAATAATATAATCATAGATGAGTACAGTGTGATGAGGATATTGCGATGGATGCGTGATAAGATAAAAAAAGATAAAATTCAGAACGAATACATCAAAAAAAACTTAGAGGTAGCTCCAATTAGGAACAAGATGAGAAAAAGTAGACTTAGGTTGCTGGCTATGTGGAACATCGACGTAAAACAGCACCTGTTAGTACAAACGATTTGGTTCAAGTGGAAGACTCTAAAAAGGGAAGAGCCGAAAGAATATAGATATAAATAGTGAGAAGAAATATAGTTACTTATATTTTGAGTGAAGATATGGCTTTTGATTGAGCATAATGACAGAACAAGATTTATATAGCCGAACCTAGATAATTTGGACATGGCTTAATCTATGATGATGATGGTATACATATGCATACATACATATAATCATATAATACACACACATGAATTACCGTTAAATTTAAAAGTCTACAATGCATGGAACATGCTAAAGTCATTATAAGACTTAATACGGATAAAAATTTCCAGATTCCTTATGGAGAAACAATGAATTTACTAAACTAAGAAGGATAAGAACAATGGCGATAAGAGGATAAGAGAAGTTGCGATGGCTCCAGCAATGCTAGGAAAAGCGCCATTCGTAACTCAACAGCACTAGAGAAGAGTGTAACAAATCATGCATTCATAGCAAAACCAGGAAATCTATTAGTTGAGAGAGAAGCATCATTCCCGATTTTTAACAATGGCATTTCTAACCAGATGCATCATTTAATTTGAAACAATAGGCCATGGAATATCTTAACTGAATAATCATAACAACATAAACATTTACAGAGAGAGAGAGAGAGAGAGAGGAAGGGAGAGGGAAATATAACAAAGGAAAGTAATAACATTCTAGGCACTTTTCTCTTCTTAAACCTCGATACTATTTTTTATTGTATTTTTTTAAGACAAAAATATCCTTCCCACCTCTCTCTCTATGCAAACAAAAAAAATATGACACGTCAGCATTTTGAAGTCTCTACACGCCATATCTCTCTATACCCTCCCTCTCTCTCTACCAGCTCTCTCTCTCTCTCTCAAGGGCCTTGCTCTTTACAAGATCTTCAATTTGGGGAACACATCACCGATTACAATGCCAGGGCATTTTTGGAACATTTAAAGGTGAGCAAAGGGGAATGTTGCTGAAATGCCTGCCCGATTAGCAGTCATTTTAGAGACATTTGAAGGTGTTGTTGAAATGCCTTAAAACACCAATTTGTCTTCCCTTTAATTTGGGGAAGACATTAGTTTGGCTCAAGAGGAGCTCGGGTAAAAACCTGCAACTGATTTTCAAACTGGTTTGAAGAAGTTTGTGAAGAGGCGTCTGTCTTGCTATAAATACCATCGCGGAAAGGCTGCTTTGAACTGATTGAGAGAGAAGCGGCTTTCTCTATCTAAAACCCCATTAACGAGAGAAAAAACCCAGTCTCTCTCTCTTCCCCTATCATTACAAACCCTTCTTTTTTTTTGCGGGGAAATAACTTGTTTTCACTGGAAAACACGGCCTGCTCGTTTTTTACGGGCAGTTCGCCTTGAAAAACGTTGGACTTTGGAAAATTTGTCTTTGGCCACTTTCTTTTGGGCGAGTTTTTTTTTGGTGAGAGGATGGCTTTAATTTCGGGGGTAGAGAGAAAAGGAGAGAGTGAGAGGGCCGGTAGAGAGAGAAAGCTGCTCCTTTTTTACCGGCCTTTTTTGGTGGCCAGTCTTTCTTTTGAGGGGGGAGGCTTCAATTTCGGGTTAGAGAGAGAGTGAGAAAGGGCCGGTAGAGACAGAAAATGGGGGGATAACAACACGTGATTAAAAAAGTTGGGTAAAATACCAGGGAAAAAGAGAGGGTAAGGGTATAATAATTCTTTTTAAAGGAAAAAGTTTAATATTAGGATAGAAACCTTATAACGTAGAACTACATATGCACTTCAAAAATCCATTGAAAAGTATATTTTTCCTTTTGATTGATCATCTCGACATCGAGATATATGACCATGAAAAATAAAAAGATTTTCAGTATTAAAAATAGTATATTTTACAATATATTATCTACACCATCCATTTTAAAGATTTCATATGTTTATAGATCTATTTGGTTTTAACTATTTTTTAAATTTATAATTTTATAATTAGATATAAAAATATATTTTAAGATAATACTAAGAATATTTTACATCAAACGATGCACCTTACCTCTATACCTATAAATGTATCGGTATGCCAGCTGCACCTTTACTCAAATGACGTAAATTTACAAAAAAAAAAGAAAAAAAAAAAAAAAAAATACAAACAAAATCTTTATGCTTATTACTAACACTCTATCTGCCAACTGCACCTTTACTCAAATACCTCTGAAACATAAACTCATTTTCCTATGAAATGATGTAAATTTGCAAAAAAAAAAAAAACAAAACAAAAAGGCAAACAAAATCTTTATGCTCATTACTAGCGCTCTATCTCATAAGATAACCAAAAGGTTGGATTACCACAAAATTCTAAAAAATACAGAATTTACAAAGCAAAGATATCCAATCAACAAAAAAATCTCGACATCTCAACAAAATAGAAGCAAAAAAACATTAATATGGTCACCTGTATATAAGGCGTCAAAAGAGAAAGTTGCAAAGCCCATCCAAATTGAACGCCAGCCGCAATGGTCGAACTCAGTATCAGAGTCGTCATGCTAACGGAATTTTCAACAGAAATCGCCCTCTCAAACCGGATATCTGATTCAGACTGACCGGAACTTCCATCTAATTTGACCAACTCAAGCTCTGCCGCATTCAAATTCCTATTGGGCACATCGATCTCAGCTGACTCCATCGCATTCAAATTCCTATTGGGCACATCGTTCTCAGCTGACTCCATTTTTCGACCATTAAAACGTACACGTTGGCCCTTTTAAACAAACATTTACGTCCATAAAAGACTCAAATGCCCATATAAAAGAAAGTATTTGCGGTAGCCTATGGTTCCAAAAAGCACTTAGAAATGGTTTCAAAGATAAGAATCTGCAGAGACTATCCTGTAAAATAATGTCTAAAGGAGGAATTTGCAGAGATTAAAAAAACCCAGAGAGAGAGAGAGAGAGAGAGATGAAAGAATGATAGCGGGTCTGGTTTTTTTGGTTATAACATTAAAAAAAGGGAGAGAGAGGAGGGTTACGGTTGGTCATTTCCTTTTCCCACGGAGAGAGAGAGACAGAGAGAGGGGCACATGTAACTTTCAATGGATTTCCATCCACTTGTATTTCTGTGGGTTACTCGGCCGTGGATTCAGCCGTGTTTTATTTTCCGACCAGTGGTTATCCGGCTTCTCCGTTTCGCCCTTCCGACTAGACTAATTTCGCTATTTTTTAATTTCGTCTGAATTCAGTGGATTTCGTTACAAAGAAGGGATGATTATTCTCCAATAGTAGACTAATTTCGCTATTTTTGGATTTCGTCTGAATTCAGTGGATTTCGTTACAAAGAAGAGAAAATTATTCTCCAATAGTAGACTAATTTCGCTATTTTTGGATTTCGTCTGAATTCAGTGGATTTCGGTTACAAAGCAGGGATGATTATTCTCCAATAATTTTATTTTCTTGAGCGCTTAATTCTAAATCTCGTGGGAGTGTATTGTATATTTACTCCATCCGGAAAAAACTAATTCAAGGGGGTTTTATACATACGAAAATTTGGAATCCAATTTATAATCGCCAAACGAGTTTTCAGGTATTTGAATTTCTAGACATTTCCATCTAACCACCCAAAGTGATCGGTGTTTCAAAACTCGGATAGTGGGGCGGATTGTTCAACCATAGATCTGTGTTGGATCTAGACCAGCGATCCAGGTCAAGTCTAAATCGAATTGAATCGGTAATCTTTAAAAAATAAATTAATCAATTAAAATTGAAATAAGGGTTTGTTGGACCGGGATCTAGAGTCGCTAAAAAAAAATTAGATAAGTTAAGAAAAAAAAAATTTATATAATTAGGGGGGAGCCGGGTCAGGATCCATACCCGCTAGGTAAACACCTTACTCCCAAGTCCCAACTGATTTCGATCTAGATTGACGATCCAAATCAGAAATTATTGGGTTTTAAAACATTGATATGGACATGCGCTTTGTAATCGTAAGACAAGTTTTTGTTTTTTCATTAACATATTGACTAGTTAAAATATCGAAAAGTAGTATATGAGTCGAAGGACGTATTTCTACCATAGTTGCAAGTCGCCGATTTAATCGTGATTTTTTCAAAAAATCCTATTTTTTTGAAAAACTATTTACTCTGCTACTTTTTTAATAGATCAGTAAAAATATACTATCTTTTCAAGAAGAAGTTTAAAACGCGACTTTTTCAAAATTTTAAAAAATCATTTCAAAAAGTCTTTCCTATTAATATACTCTGATTATTATTTTTTGGGAAAGTTCAATATCTTTTTTTTGTTTTACGAAATTTCTATTTCTATTTTTATTTCTATTCTCCCTAAACTTTCTTTGGCTCTCTGCTATGGAAATAGTACATATTTATTCGGGAGGTTATGGGTAAACCATAGTTAGCAAGTATGAGGTAGACAATTTCTTTCTAGAAAGTGTCAATTGAATTCACCTACCCAATACTTATCTTGACGAATAGAATAGGTAATCTAGATATATATCACATTGAATATTTGAAATTTATATTTATTGGGAGGTCATTTTTATACTGAGTGCGATATAGAGTGAAAGCCTTACTCCTCACTACTATTAATTTTTTCTATAGTGAGTGATATATATATTTAGAGTTTTAATATTTCTAATATTTTAAATATATCCGATTTTTTTACTCCTATTTTTTGAGCCTAGTCCGATATATTCACGATCTCTTTATATGAAGTATTTTTGCCTATCCATATTTTTTACTCGATTTTTTTATCCAACTTTTTAAAATAAAAATTATTAGTTTCCGATTTCATGGTGACCCGATTTATTGATAATCCCCTACTTGCTAACTATGATTTCTACATTTGTATGGTAATGTATGATGTGCTTTGGCATTTTTTAAAGAAAAAAAGAAAAAGAAAACAGCACCACCACCGACACTCTCTAGGGTACATTTGTACCAAAGGGACGGATATTGCTTCTTCAGGGACAAGTATGTTTTTATAAGAAGTTTACTTATTTATGTTTTGAAGGTAAAATAACGACCTGTCTCTTCCCATAGGGTGCCAGTGATAAGGGTAGAGGAAACCTTTAGTTTAAACTATTTCTTACTCACTTAGATGTGAATAAGGCAGCTAAGAGTGTACTATTGACGTGCTTAAATTTCAAGATGATTTTTCCAAATTTATGATACACTCTAGGCTATTAGATGAGACAATGATGACCTTAATGTACTTAAATTACATTTTCATTGTAATTAGGTTTAAACACTATCAGCTAAAATACCCATATACTTTTTTCGAAAAAATGAGGAGTAGAGAAATGATTTCAATTATTTAAAGAAGGGTCTACTCATCTATGTGTTAGGTCCGTCTTAAAGATAGATTTTGGATCGAAATTTTTACAGGTCTATGATGTAGGCCATGATGATCTTAAACACAGATAGAAAAAGAGTTTCTTATTTTAATTTTTCACACTATCGATTGCATATTTTAGTTGAATGCAATTTTCTTATTGCCATCTTTAGAGATAGATGTTCAATTTTAGGGTTTTCAGCATCAAAATAATCTTTCAAGTGGACTAGGTTGGTACCACGTTATTTTTTTAAAAAAAAAATTATATATATATATATATATATATATATATGTTATAGTTTATGTTATTATGGATGTACCAATAGTTTCTGTTATTACTACCAATATCTTA
>NW_006494904.1:6730142-6752645 GCF_000471905.2 Amborella trichopoda
CCATTTTCCTCTCTCTCTCTCTCAAACGCACAACCTGCCGGCAAAACACTCAGAAATGCCAATTGGCATCATAAAGCAACAAAAGCCAAAGCAACCACTCAGCTGAACCCAAAGAATTAAGCAAGAATATTAAAGCGGCTCTCTCTCTCTCTCTCTAAACAACAAGCACAAAACTATCTTTCTAAACAAGCGCAAAACCAATCCCCTCTCTCCCTCTGTAAACAAGAACAAAACCAATCTTCTCTATCCCTCTCTCTTACCAAAAGCCTTGAAAATCTCTTTGAGCTTCCCCATGGTGACCTCCTCCGCCAAATTGAAGACTACCAGCGGCCCCCGGTTCTCCCCCCTCTCACCCCTCCCCACCACACCCACACTCCCTTCCAAAATATCACCCCATGCCCAAACCATCACCCATTGCCCCTGACCCTGGCCAACCCCATGCGTAAACCATCACCCATTGCCCCTGACCCTAGCCAACCCCATGCACAAACCATTGCCCCTGACCCTAGCCAACCCCATGCCCAAACCCTTGCCCCGCCGCAGTCGCCCTATGCCACATAGCAATGCGTGCCTGGTGTGCCACATGTTGGGCCTGTATCTCCGCTACAGCATGCTGAACATGTCGTAGATCGTAGTAATGCACAACCACCAAACCCTCCCTCATCCTTCCATAGGCAGTGCCCTCAGCAGCCCGTAGATCTCCAATTCCCACCTCAAAGCCGTGCATCGATCGGCACCGATCTAAGCAGCAGGGTGTGTGTCGCTGCTTCCTTCCAAATGACCGTTGCCACTTCCCTTCCAAATGACCGTCGCCACCGCCAACCTGCCCATAACCATAGACAGGCATTACAGATCTGTAGGGATAGGAGCAATAAATTTCGATTATTCAAAAACCGAAAAGCTTAAATTTTTTGTTCTTAAAGAACCAAAATTGATGTATTTATACATTGATTTCGATTATTCAACAGCCGGAAAAAGATAAAGTCGTTTTTTTTTTAAAATTTCGTTTTCACATGAAAAAAACGAACGTGGTGATAATAACATAAACTATTCGGTACATATGTAATAACGTAAACTATAACGGATATATATGTAATTTTTCTTTTTTTTAATAAAGCCTAAACCATATATAAACATTTTCATATTTCCTATGTGGATATATGACAAAGCTGACAATAAATAACGGGACCATAAAGAACATTATATGCCTACTTTCCAATAAGGCATGTGATACACAACAAAATCTCGTGAGTTTCTTCAATTCTGGTTTTCCATATTTCATTAATGTTGCCACAAATAAGTAGTTGAACATTAGCAATGTGAATATGCAAAACAAGATTTCAAATCGTCGCTTCCTCTTTTCCAGCTACCATCTCCAGATTTACTTGTATGGTTTTTAATACAGGTTTTTGGCAAACTTTTCTCTCTCATAGTCTAGGTCTAAATTTGCCTAATAAGGCTTGTGGTGTATTCAAAACAAATTCAGCAAAAAAATTGATTTTTTTAAAAACTTCTGAGTAGATATGCACATAAGTACCCAAGACAAAAAAACAAAAAAATAGAGACTTCGCATTCTCTCCATCCCCATATATTCATCTCATCTTCTACTTCGTGAACCTTTTCTCTCTCCCTCTCCCTCTCCCTCTCTCTAAACTGTTCATTTTCAACCGGTGTTTAAAAATCTAGATTGGCTGGGTGAACCAATTTGCATCTTCGAATCATCTATCCATGTCAGTGAATAAGATTGATTCTCTCACGTGAGAATCCATCCATAAACAAAAAAAAAAAAAAATGTAATATGTAAGAACCAAGCGGTCCAGCCAATGCGGATTGCACGATTCTCCAATAGACTTGCTCAGTTCCGTAGTGAAATGGAAAGCCCATAGGAACCCAACCTATTTGCAGTTTTGACAAGGACTTGGGTCAGACTTGACCAGTTCCCAATTCGGATCGGCAATCGCTGGTTTTGATAGTTGATTCCCTGCTTTCGACTGTACAGCCACGAACACTCCCGCCATGTCTACAACGAGACTCATCAGCTAAACCACTTGGTGCATTGAAAAATAAAACTTGTGCAAATATGAGTAAATAAGGTCGGTGACTAGAAAATATCGTTTAACCAATACAAATTTTGAGTCCCATCTGGATTCCATCCAAAAGAAGTTCCTAGTTCATAGTTTTAGAAGAAAACACATTGGTTATCTTGAAATCTTGATGTTGAAACTGTGAGATGTTCAAGTATCTCCTTACTCTTTATTTTTAGGTTTCATTTCATAATAGACTCAGGTTTTAAAAGATATCTTGGGACATAAAAGTTGTAGATTTTATTTCTTTAACCCTGAGTTAATTTAAATAGGTTTTTTTGGGCCAAACAAATCTAAAAAGATATACCTTTTCTAAAATCATCATCCCAAACTTCTAGAGAACAAGAAGGGGTTCATGGATATGAGAGGTTATCGGGAGGAGAGAGAAAAAGATTTGTTTGGAGAAACAAGGGAGGATGGAGAGAGTAAGAGAGACAAATAGATAAGTTTGAGATATATAAATGAAGAGAGAGAAATACTTTAAAAAATAGGTTTAAAGTGGCTAGGGGGTTAGAAGATATCTTTTGAAACGTTGGGTTTATCAATAAATGAAACCTAAAAATATGGGATATGGAGATATTTTTTCGATGTTATATTGGTTTCAACATATCTTTTTCTTTTTTTATATAGTTACATTTTACTATTTCTATCAAGTTCTATAATATTTGTCATTATAGCTAAGGCTTTATTTGGATACCTGGAGATGCATGTCCTTAGGAAATGCTTCTCTTGAAATTGGAATCTTCTAGAATATTAATATTTGTTGCTTGGATAGCATCTAATAAAAGACCTAGAAGATGCCCGTCAACAATTTGGATTGCATTATTTATTGTATTATATAATATTTTTTAGAAAAAATATCCTATTATTCCCTATTTTTAACTTATATATCTCATCAGACACAAATTGAAAACATTACTGCTAAGCCAAAGGACTTCATATTTTCTATCTTCCAAACCCCTAAACTTTTTTTACCATATATTATTGACTCTCTCTCTCTCTCTCACATCAACGTCTCTCTCTCTCAAAACTCCATTTCTCTCACATCACCGTCTCTATCAAAACTCCATCTCTCTCCCCAAAACTCAAACTCCATCTCTCTCCTTAAAACTCAAACTCCATCTCTCTCTTAAACTCCATCTCTCTCTAAGGCCCAAACTCCATCTCTCTCTCTAAAACTCTATCTCTCTCATACACATAAGAAGGTGTGTTCGTATTCGAACTCAAACTAAACCCTTTGGCTCGTAAACTCATCGAGAAGTGAAGAGAGAGAGAGAGAGATGGAGTTTTAGATAGAGAGAGATAGAGTTTGAATAGGGTGTCATTTAGTATTTGTTTAGGTAAAAAATTTATGGTCAAAGAGATCTAGGGGGTTTAAGATAGAAAAGATGAAAACTTTTTGCTCACAAGTAATATTTTCAATTATTGAGTCTAATGAGATAGATGTTAAAAATAAAAGATAAAGAGATATTTTTCTTATTTTTTAATATAAAATTATAATAATATTATGTTGTCAATATAACATTATTATTGATTTAATAATATTAATTTTTATTATATTTAATAAAAAAGTACTAGTATCTTACTATATTAATAATAGTAAGTATTAATAATACTGTTATGAAATAATAATAGAATATATTACTGATAAACATCACAATAATATAATAGTATGCATAATAGCATTATATAATAACAAAAACAACAATGGCTACAACACTAATGATAACTATTTTATCATTATTTTGGTCAAATACAGATGGCATCAAAACATGGATATACGTGGTCCACCAATTTTGATGAAATATACATCTCCACATTTTGGCCTCAAAATATTGATATAGATATTCACCTGGAGATTTAAATTCCATGGCCAAATGGCATATGCAGAAATACCCAGCCTCCATGGAAATGAATCTTTCATGGACACATTTCAAGTATCCAAATCGGCCCAAAACGAGAAAATATACAATAAGACTATTTACCCAACTTTGACCCATATTTCTAAAATTGACAGGCTAACAATGTCGCATTGATTAAACTCAAAATAAATAAAAAAATAGAAAAACAAAAAAAAAAAATCACACTTTGTGGCTGCTACATACTATTAAATTTCACATTTGATTAATGCGAGTGAATGTTACCACCTTGCATCAAAGATGAATAGTCTTTATAGCATAAAAAACCATAATTAACACATTGGGCAAAAGAATTAGGAGAAGTCTATAAATCAAAATTTTAAAAATCCACTAGAATTAATTACATTTGAACATTTTTAGAAAAAAAAAATGAATTTTGTGTTTCTAAACTTTTAAATCTGACCTTCCAAAAACTGGAATGCTCAATAGTAGAATATTATGTTTTTCATACCAATACAATGTATAAATCTTGGCATTAATTTTCCATTAGTTTGTCGATACGTTGATCATATTACATATTTGGCCCTGAAACATGGGGTCCCAAAATACTTCCACGAAGTTTGAACCAAGGGCATAAACATGTATCATTCTTTCGCGGAAAATGTATCTTTTGGCTTTTTATAAAGCACGGGGATTCTATGAGTAAGCGAACTCATACCGTACATATGCGAGCCCCTACTTCAACCTATCTTAAAAATAGATTTTTAATCCAAAATTTTAGAGATTCATGATCTAGTTTAAGATAATTGCAATAAAAAAAAAAAATTCAACATTTAAAATGTGACTTTTTTAAAAGAAAATTTCTATACAATCTAAATTCACTTTAGCCACATGGGTTTTTTACAACATTCATCTTAGAGATGGATGTTCGTGAGTTAGTCAGCTAGCTCTTGCACCCGCTAACTCATGAATAACTTGTCTTTTTATAAATGGGGTTTTGTACAAAGAAACCATTTGCCTTTTGTACATTAAGGTCATAATCATTCTTGTCACTTAAATTTCAAAATAAGTGGTTACAAGAGTGTCATTGAAAAGACACAAAGTTCCAAAAAAAACAAAAAAAACAAATTCTCGAACTTCATGACTTACCCCAAGCTACTCTATCTACAAAAGATAAATAGTGTATTTATACACAATGCTTTTATAAATACCATACACACAACCAAGCTCACAAAGTGAGTAAAGATTAGGATAAGTATTTGGTGTGCCAGGGCCCGCACCTGCTATTGTGTGGACCCTTAGATTTACACCGTCCAAAATCTTGAATGGCCTGGATTGCACACACATTTCAAAAGAGAGAACAATATGAACATCACCTTATAGTTTCCTATAAAGCATCTGTTACCATAGTTACTTAGAGCAAGAGCAGGAACGGCTCTGATTCCAGGAGTGGGAGTGTCGGATCGAGGGCTTCCTAAAGCTCCGAAGCTCAGGGAGTGAGTTCCAGTGAAGGTAAAAGTTGCAGATCGAGATCCCATATGAACAGGAAGGGCATTCCCAATACATTGGGATCGAAGTCTTTATTTAACCGGAACGTGTTTCATGTAAAATGGGATCGTGTTCCCATGTTCATTAGCATCGTGCTCCCATAAACAACAGGAACAATATCCCATTTAAAGTTGTTGCGCTCCTATCTAAGAAAAATGCATTCCTATTTGGAATGGATCGAGCTCCATTCAAAGTTGGATCGCGTTCCTCTTAGCTTGGAGCCAACTTCCACCTGTCATCTCTCTCTCTCCCTCTCTCTCTATCTCTCTCTCTCCTGACCAGACATTCACCACCTCTTCACGTTCACCACCTCTTCAACCTCTGCACCCCTAATCCAATGGACCCATCTGCCAAAATGCACCCCTCTCTCTCTCTATAACTTCATGAACACATTCGTCTAACTTCACAATGAGTGGACCCTTTCTCTCTCCTCAGAAAGCACAACGGCAACTAAAATCTACATACCCATAGCAACCTCGCTTGATAGCAATTGAAGACTTCCATGGCAATCTCTAAAAGGCCAAACAAGCTCTGAAAATGGCTAAAATCTTCGATGAAAAATTATTCATTGGATTGCAAACAACTCCATGGTTGTGAAGCTTGGTGTTATCCTTGACAAAAGAGGAGAAGAGTTCAAGCTCTTTTATTTTTTAGAAAAACTCAAGCAAGCACAGAGAAATCAAATGGGGAGCTGTTAATTTTACAGGAAAACCATGAAAGCCTGAAGATACAAGGAGATTTCAGATATGTTATAAAAGTTGGCCTTGATGAATTCAAGAATTAGGGTGACTGGTTTTCTATTGGAATTCAAATGAAAAACCTTTGTAAGGGATTGAAAAAGAAAACTAACAAAAAATATCCATCTGAAATTAGGACTAGAGTAGCTGCTTTGAGTCCTGGAGGCCCAATTTGTATGCGTTTTTTAGCTGATAACCCTACTGTTGTAATGGTGGGTGGCTCTACTTTTGCTCATGGTGGGATCCTCCCTAAAGATGGAGTTCTGAGAACGTAGGGATAACGATCCTAAAATTTCAAGAGCGAGGATCTAATTTGTTCGGGAACGCGTTTCGTAGGACAATGGGAGCGAGAACAATATGGTAGCAAGAGCGAGCTCTATTATGAATGGGATTGAGAATCTTAAAAAAAGAAACGAGCTCCAAAAAAGTTGGGAACAGGTTCCGAACAAGATCCCAACCACAAAGTGCCAGAGCTGGGTTTCGGAGCGGGAGCGCCACCGTAGTTGGGTGCTCCCGGTAACTATGTCTGGTACAGCCAAAAAACCATATGAACAGGAAAATGCTTCCATGGAAAATTTTCTCACTGCACAGTAAGAACCAACAAGATCATCTAAACTTCTCTACATCTCATATTTTTCATACTTCACAATTCACAGTCAGCTATTCACAACGCGTACAACACAACTAAACTGAACCAAACCCACCAGGCCCACCACTCCTATCATCCATCTTTCTCAACTACACTAAACTAAAACCACATCTACCTATCACCCCTCATTCTTTCTCTCTCTACTTATTTGCACCATGAACTGCCAAATCAAGTGCTGCCTTGCTCAGAGGACCCGACACCCATAGCCATAGAGCCCAAGCCATTATGTTTAAAGGTATTTTGGGTATTAAATTTAATGTAAGAGACATTTTAGAAAAGTTATGTTAAAAGGTAATTTTGAAATGAGGTAAAAGAATGGTGTAGAATTCAAGATCACAATTCCAAGATTAAGAGATTAAGAGAGAGGAGTCCGACTAAATTTGCAGTTGGGAGTTCAATCACTCAAACTTACTTGGAGTTGGTAGTTCTGGTACCGTGTATAAAGGAACCCTACAAGGAAGAGACCCACAGGTTCTAAGCTCTCTCATGGTATAAGCTTGGCCAAATGGGCGGCCTAAACATACACCGATGGAGTACAAAATGTGGATAGTGATCTCTTGATGAAAAATGATAGTCAAGGCATTGATAGCAGCTCAAGGGTAGAACATTCAAGTTCAATGCTTAAATGCTTCTCATCAGTAATTTATATTGGTCTTTTGTGTAATAAGGCATGACCAAATGAACCGCACAGCATGACAGATGTCTCAAAGATCAAATTACATGACGTGTTTATCGACCTAATTATATCATCTTGTGCCCTTTTTCTTCATTTTGGAATTTTTTTTGATATGTGGGGTCTACATGTTTGTGGACGAGTGCTTATTCATGTAATTTAACGTTCAATAAAACCAAATTATAAGAGGAGAAATACTACATACATTCATCTTGTTTTCTATTCTTTAGGCAAAGGTTTTCTGTTCCAGATTGATTCAATTTTAGAACCCTATGAATTCCCATGATCCCCCTGTTGATGGATCTAGCTTTTCAAAATAAGTCTATAGACGGCATTCCAAGGGGAATAACTAAAATAGTTTCCAAGGAGTTTTGAGTATAGCACTCAAACAATGAGAACTTTCAGTTCATTAAATCAATAACAATACTCAACTAGAACTAGTTAACTACCCAAAAGAAAATTAGGTTTTTAGGAAGAATATCCCCTGCCACTTTTATTCTATGGGTGAGTGAGCACTATAAGAAAATGAAACATCAAATAATTCTCATAGTTTAACCACTATAATCAATATTCAAAAAAAGAAAGAAATTAGAAAAGCTTACTGTGACGATTGGCTATAGAATAATTTGTGGTCAAAACATTCCCAAAGAAACTCCCATCAATACAGCCCCGACTCCACCATTAACAAAGATGAGAGAGAGAGAGAGAGAGAGAGAGAGAGAGAAATGACATTACACATATTAAACTCGTATGATATTCCCTATATAGCCTCATGGTGGGTGGCAAAATTCCCTATAGTGCCACCCTTGCCTTACAAAAGGAACCATAAAAGAATTGAACTGTATGAAGATGAACGCCTCCATAATTTCGCAACTCAATTGTACATGCATTTGCTCTTTCAGAAGGGGCATTTTTTTCAACCAAAACCATGGAATGTAGTAGGTTTATAAGAATGAGGAGATTGCCTTGGCAACTTAATTGTTGCTATGATACCAGCTGCAAGTGCGAAGAGAGAAGCAAGAACGAATGCAGGTACATTACCCCCACCGAAAAGGGCATCCCATGGACCAGCCCCCAGTGCAACTATCATCTGCACAAAACAGGAGCCCAAAGACATAAGTTTCTATTTACTTGTTGTTGGGTAAGAAACGTAAGTTTGTTTCTGCATCATGAAACTTCACCAAATAAACTTCAGAAAAATAGACAAGCAACTGAGTGTTAAGATCATGTCTATAAGTGGTCAATAATCAATTGGGTGCAAAATTTCTTAATATTATGTAATGAAAGTCAAGCATAAGGCTGAACATAAAATGTATGTCAGATAATTTAACCACTTTGCATGGGGAATCTACATTAAATGGATAAGAAAATGGGGCGCTAGTGGAGAAATAAACCACCAATTGAACCCAACAGAACAACACTGTAAAAGAAGGATAACCAGGTCACTCTTTCTTGCCATTTATCTTTGCCAAAAGGATAAAACATGATATCCCATATCTACAAATTGCAAACATACCAATTGTTTATTTACATATTGCAAATGTCAAGACTATGGTACAGACTCGCCTCAGGGTTATGAATCCGCAAACACAATGTAGTTGGATTAAATTAAGTAAGATACCCATATCTGCATCCATATGTTGAATATCTAGAAATATAGAATCATATCCCTACTGATGCGCATGAGTACACATCGAGGTGACCATCTTAGAAGGGACCAAATTCCTGAGGACCTGTATTTATTCTTATGGATGCTCATTTTTTAAGTGCTTACCTCTATATATAGGAAATGTCATTGCCCAGGTAAACACTTGTAGCAGAGGATGTTGGATTAGGTTTGCCTTTTCGCTTTTAATAGCATAGTACTTCTTTAATAAAAATTTTGTTTAACTGAATTCATTTCTATAAATAAATAAAGCAATTAACAAATAAGATTTACTAAACTCGCAAAACCATTGTAAATGAGGGTCATGAATGAAGATCCATTGGGGAGGCAGAACACATAAACAGGAGATCCCGACACCAAGTGCTAGATGATCCCGTCCCAACTCAACTCAACAGTTGAAACCATTCAAAAACAGCATGCTTTATACTCGGTATCAATTCCTAAATTCATACAATCCTACAAATAAGAACCACATAATTATCATGTGACACGCCGAATACAGAGCAAGTATTTATTCTGTGGGCCACAGATGATGAAATAGAGTACAGGATTGATTGCATAGATATCCAGATTTCACCACCTAGAAATTTATGCCAGTTCATTAATAAACAACACATACCTGGGGTACCACAATAGCAAGATTTAGAACACCTATAGCCAGTCCTGTAAAAAAGAATTATCATGTATTAAAGTTGCAAGGAAACTACAAAAGAAACTTTTAGGTATTCATTTTATACAAACCTTGACCACCTCCACTGTTAGCAGTCAACTCTGCCGTCACAGAGAATGGAACACTATATGTAATCTGCAACAGAAATGTTCCACAACAGTGAAAATTCCAAGGTAAAATCTCAGTCGAAAGATGGGCAAATCATATTCCATTTCCTTATAGTATACAGAACTCCAAATATATGAAGGATAAGGAAGTATAATACAGTCCACTTGACTATGGTAAATGGAACACCAACGCCATATTCAACATTTGTTCACAGCAACGGATGGCTAGAGATCAACTATACCAACAGGAATGTTATTAATCTCATCCATCACTCGGGGAACAGATGGTGGACATAGCATGGAGTACCACATGTCATAGTCCATTGGGACTATGGTATGCTTCTCCCAAGTAGGATGCATCAATAAGGTGACATCAGCGTCAATTAGTGGTACTCACAGCAAGGGGAAATCCAAGAAGAGCAAATATAACCAACGAAGCAACTTTAACTGCACTACTCTTTCCAATGACATGCTGGATTCCTTGAGCATGTTCCCTGATGGAAAACACACTAATGATTGCAGTGCATGCCATGCATACAAATACAATGAAATTGCTCATTGCCCATACTGAACCAGAACCAATCCATTGACACATTGGATCGATAAGGAAAGAGCTGATCCCAAGAACAACCTGACCAGGAAAGCAAAAGAGAGTTATATATGCCATACTAGGTATAACTGATATTCAACCATTATGATAAGTTAAAGTTTCTTCCTTAATCTCATACGACCTTAGTACATGGGAATTGATTTCCTAGAAAAATTCATTGATCAAACTTGAGTTCTTACTGAATTCAATAGCAAACCAAATGCACCTTCTCTGACTCCTCTGTCATAAGCCGCTACCTTTGACACATCTCCTTTTGGATCTCCATGGTAAACTTCACGACCCATCCAATCAGTGTCAAAGAGAAAGAATGGAAACCATGACAACTGAAGGTAAACAAACTAAGGGTCAGAAAGCCATCTCCCAAAAAGAAATTAGAAAGGTAATAAAAAAAACAAAATTAATAACCTTGGGGCGACCTATGAAGAAATGGAAAACAGTGATAGAGAGTGAGTGAACCACCAGAAAATGACATGACCCCAATGGTGGGTCCCACCACTCTCTCTCCATCATCTAATCCTACAATCATGCATCATTGTGAAACATCCAGATTACAGGCATAAAAAAAAAATGGTAGAAGGCATACCCAACTAAGAGCCATGACTACGAGCACAGAGTGCATAGCTGGAGGTAGATGTCTCATGCTTGTTAAAAGATTGACCAAGACTGCTCCAGGTCCATCATTATATATCCCCTCCTCATCCTCTTTGTTTTTATGGCCGACATACGTTGAAGTATCAGCATTAGTTTTAGCATGACCAGATGCAAGATTGCCAACTGATTTCTCAGATGCCATATTGAGATGTCTTTGCCCATGGTCATCGGTGCCATCTAATAAAGGAGCAGAATCAGACAGGTTATGCACTTGCCCTGGGGCTAGTGGAACCTCTCGAGCAAAATAGAGGGTCACAAGAGTACAGAAACCGAGAAAGAGCTGCATAGAGAAAATAAGTTTTTTATTGCATAAAACTAAAAATTGCATAAAATTTTTTTTGGTAAAGTTATGTTCAAATTTGATCCTCACCACAGCTATGAGGAAAGCTGCTTTCAAATTTCCACAGGCTGCACAGCAAGCTTGTGTGGTCAAGAACGGGAACCACCTGCTCAAGAAGAGCATATAATAATAAGAATAAATGCAGTACTAAGCAGCACCACATCAATGTCTAACATAAGCTATAATAAGTACAACAATAAATATTGGGCATACAGGAAGTGGATAGCAAGAAATAAAAGCATAAGAAAAACCATTAAAAATTTAATAAAATAATGAAAATAGCAATTGTCATGTCAGTTAGAATGGTTTTGCCAAGAGCATGGTACTTGTAATAGTGTCACCATTTCACTGTTATAGAAACTACTGTCTACAAAAAATATAAAAAAAATATAAAAAATAAAAAGAATAATACCTGTGCCAATGTCCACTAGCACCAGCAGAAAACCCCAAGATATTCCCAAGTGCCATCCAAGAACAGAATACCGCATTTGCTGCATTTCGCTGGTCAGGACCTGTCATAACACAAAATAACAAAGATCATGATGAATATTACGCAATAATATTGCGTAGAAAAATGTACGGCCTCAAAGAAAGTACAAAACAAAGAATTTTGATATGAACATAACATCACCTGAGAGATCGGCTAATAGTGCACGGGCAGGACC
Organism: Amborella trichopoda; assembly: GCF_000471905.2. Next base: position 6,742,402 of record NW_006494904.1, read on the forward strand.
CTGAAATGACAATGAAGCCTTATTAAAGAAGCCGGCAGAAAGCCCATGTATAAATCTTATCCAAGGAAGAAAGGCATGCATAAAGATAAATCCATCCCCTCGTCCAATTTTTAAAGAGTTTTACAATCTTAAACATGACATAGAACACATTAAAGAATGGAAAACACCATACCAAATATGATCACACCAGCCTTACAAAAATAGCACAAACCAAAAAAAGAACACTGTAATGGACCTACTTGTACTGTGTTATTAGCAAGATCCAGCATCCAAAAGCCGATAACAAAGACGAATGCTGCCCATGCACGAGTACCTTTATAGGTACTGTAAGTCATAAAAGATTCTTGGTCAAACCACAAGAGCAATAGTGCATGTCATAACATGAAAGATCATACTTTCATTAAAAACAAGCAACACACAATTTTTTACCTGCAATGCTCCTTCGCATCCCCTAAAAGATATCCAATGTCGGCAGAGAATCCAATAATCATAACCTGATTAGCCAAGGCATTAGGTGTGATCAAAACATGGAAAGCTGTCCAAATGCTTAACTGAAAAATACGACTCGTGAATACTCACTGATATACAAATCATGAGAGACCCAACAAAAATAAACGGCCGCCTTCTTCCATATTTTGAATGGCATTTATCACTCCATATACCAACACATGGCTGAACCTGCATTGCCAAGGTCAGAACAAAGAAATGCACTAGCATGGCAGAACATGGTTTACTTATGACAATGTCATCAACATATACGAGCTCATAATTGTCAGATAAAGACAGTGAAGAATTTAGCATGCACCTCTACTTATATAAACAAGGCTTGTGAATTCCAACACAACGATCCATGGGCTCTCATGGTTTGCAAATATACAATTTAATTAATGAAAATGGTAAATATAAGAAACCCTTTATCTTTCAAGGCTAAAAAAGCAACGGAAATGAGATTTGGCTGGAGGATTCAAATAAAAGCCCATATCTAACGAAACTCCATCGCATTCCCAAGCCCTCCAAGACCAAAACCCAAGAACATATTCCAGGTTATCATTTTGTCATAAGTATATTTACTTTCTTATTGAGGAATATTGCATACGCAGTAGAAGATATTCTCAACGCCATAAGCACAATGCGGATTTCCTTTCAGTATATGGGCAGAATAAATGAATTCAACATTTCATGAGCATAACATGCAAATTGCTCGTCTAATCAAACAATAGAAACCATCTTTATGAAGTCCTCACTTTCTTCCTGGAAATTATTTATGAGGTCGCTCGCCACTACTTGGATTCCATCTTTTGATTGTCAACTGTAACTAACATTGGGCGCACTACCTTGTGAGCATAGTTAAATAATGTAGCAATATCAAATACATATCGTCTCAATCTATATACCATAAAAGGTTCTATTAGGTTTGCATGTGGGCAAGTTACTACAGGGTCATCATAAAACCATTGCAAATAATTGAGTCATCTAAAGATAAGCCACTATAAAGAGCATAAACAAACTTTTCCTTAGCAAACAAAAGGCTCAAATAATTATCAACCAACTCGGTAACCCAAAAACCAATTATTGCTTTTATTTAAGAAATTAAGACAATTTTGCATTGTAATTGAAAAGTATTTTAAACCACAAATGTTTTGGGTTTCCCTTTCCTAGACAAGAAACGATTACAAAAACATGAAACATTTTTACTCCCTAAATGATCATTAATGATATTAGAAATCATTGATAGGATATTTATCGAACAACACCCAAAAGATGAACCATTTAACATTTCACCCATTTCCTCCCATCTACGGACATATCATCATGGGTTAGGAATTCCAGGATTGAGAATTTCCAATTTTGCCCCTCCATCAAACTGAAAGTTAAGTGGTTTTCAAGGAAACCACTTTTTAGCAACGATATACTGCTTTGACATAGGATATTCATTCTAAATTGAAAAGATGCTTACACAGAGCGAAAAGAAAATTTGCTCACACACACAAAACCCAAGGACCCCAAATTTTGGGGACGTGAGCTACTCAACCTCATGACCAACCTACCAGGAGGGCAGGGACAGAGAAAAAAACTTCAATGTGTACCCTGGAAGTTCATAAAAAAAATCATGCCCTAGGACAGCTCATGATCAAATTAAGATGTTTGGGTCATCATCATCATCTTCATAGCCTTTTCCCAATTAATTGGGATTGGCTACACAAATCATGGTCCGCCATTCTGCTATATTAAAGGCTCTACCCTCAGTGAGGCCATAAGTCCCCATATCTTTCCGAACTATTTCTAACCACGTCTTTTTGGACCTACCCCTTGCCCTTTTAAGTCCTTCCACTTGAACTAACTTGCACCTCCTAATAGGTGTTGTACTTGATCAGCACCATATATGGCCAGCCCACCTAAGTCTACTATCTCTCATATTATCGTCTATTGGTGCCACAACTAAATTCTCCTGAATGGAATCATTTCAAATTCTATCCCTTCTTCTCTTGCCATTGATCCATCACAACATCCTCATCTCCGCTACACTCATTGTATAGGTATATTGTTTTTTGTCCGCCCAACATTCAACCCCATAGAGCAATGCTGGTCTCACAGTTGTCCTATAGAATTTGCCCTTCAGCTTTATTGGTATGCGACGATCAGTGTTTCAAAAAGCGCTAGGCGGGCGCCCAGAACCTGGGCGGTCCAGTTGAATCCAAATAAGGATTCTGCAGTGCAGTAATGTCAGTATCAGTTATATGTATTGCAGTACATAATTCAAATTATACTACATATTAGCATTTAGCACACACTCCATAAACATAACCATAATCCATAAGTCGGTTCATACTCCATATCCAATAAAAATTTACAACCAACCAAATTATCAAACCACGTTATCAAATAGTATCACACCAGTACTGCAATACACCACCATGAGGAAGAAAACAAATTTGAATTACGAAACTATGAAAGTAATACTTAAAGACTTAAAAGAATCTTCAATAGTTCAATACACAATACTTCAAAGTTTAATAATTATTCAACAATCAACATTCATCATTCATTCATCATCATAAAATATTGGCTCAGTTGCATTGGCATCATATTCATCAGAGTAGACAGAGTCGTCACCCTCCTCGACATATTGGTCGTCCCCGTCCTCCTCCGTCTCTTCTGAATCAACCTCTTCTTCCTCCTCTTCCTCCATCCTTGTTCTCTATGTAGAAGATCTAGTGGCCCTAAGAAGGTCAACTGATGTCCCTGAAGCATCCATGACCATGTCCCATGTCAATCCTTCATGCCCCTCGACCTCATCATCATCAACTAACCACTCCATAGCATGGTCCATTTTTTTTTATCTAATGGGGTCTCTCTTATCTCTCTTAGCAAACATGTCCTTCAAGAATCGATTGTACTTGACATAGACTAGGTCATTGAGCCTTGTTGATTCAAGCATGTTCCTTTTCTTTGTATGAATCTAACAAAATCCAATGAAACTAATTAAAATCTAATATCTATGATTCATGTATTATTTATAAAATTATACAAATTACCCTTACGGCCTTACCCCTTCAAAAATACTCCAATTGCGCTCACAACCGGATGAAGAAGTGGTTAGATTTAAGATCTGAATGGCCAACTTTTATAAATTTAGAGAACTAAACCCATGTTGGCTCCACCAATGGACTGCAAAGATATAGAATAAAATCATAGATAAATAATAAAATTACTTGATTACTTGAACTTGATGAACTTAACAATATTAATAATACCTAGATCAACTTTGGCCCTTTGCCTCATTGCCATTGGACTTCCAAAAGGCTTTAATGAGCACTTGTAATTTATCAGCTCATTAGCGCATATAATATCCTGCATATCAGGATCAGAGACTAGCACATCTACACACTCATTAAATCCATTCATAAGTGTGTCATTTGTTTGTATATCCTTGTCAATATAAAAAAAAACAGGGTTCAAATAATAACCAGCTACATGCAATGGCCGATGTAGCTGCCTATCCCACTTCTCATCAATAATCTCCCAAACAGGCTTGTAGCGGGTTTCTTCATCATTGAAATTTTGGGTTATCTCTCTTTTGCATTTCTCCATAGCATCATATATATAGCCCATAGAACGTTTGTCACTATCAACCATGCAAAGGACTTTGACAGGAAGAAAAAATACCTTAAGAGCGTCCTTAACCCCTCTCCAAAAAGCCTTAAAAAGTATAATATCTCTCACCTTCTTCCCAACCTGATCCTTAGACCGCTTGCATGCTCTCCACTCATCAGAGATAAACATTTGCCTCAACTGCACTCTCCTTGAATGTATGCTATCTAGGCATAACTACTAGGCCTCACAATCTCTTTTTTCTTTGTAAAGGTACGCATCATGCTGAGGATAAGATGGTGGTTATAAATGAAATTTGTAACTAACTTGGCCTTCTTGACTACACTTGATATCTCGGTTAAACCATCAAGAGCCTCAAGCATGAGGTCTATACAATGTCCTGCACATGGTGTCCAAAAGATTCTAGGATAAGCTATGCACAACAAATTAGATGCAGCAACATTAGGAGCAGCATTGTCTTTGACAACCTGTACAATAAGATGCTCCCTAACCTCTTTGATTCCCTTCTCTATCACTTGAAATATGTAATATGTAATGGGCATCATGGATATGATCAGAGGCATCAATAGACCTCAAAAAGATAATCCCTGCAGGACAATTCACAAGCAAATTCATCTGACTTCTTCTCTTCCTATCACTTAAAGCATCAGTCATAATAGAAACCACATACTGAGCCCATGCATCCTTCTTAAGTTCTACAGCTTCCTCCGTGACACTCACCGCTTTTTTTAAAAAAGGCTCTGAAAGCTCATATGGGGTTGGGGGTTTCATCTCAGGGCCAAATTGGCCAACTGCCTCTATCGCAGCATAGAAGCTGCTTAAGCGAGTGGTATTGAAAGGAATGCCCGCCTCATAAAGCCATGTAGCAAGATAATACGCAGCTCTATCTCTCTTTTCCTTCTTGATTCTATTTTCAATGGTGGTTTGCTTTTTTGTTATCTCTCCTGCAACCTCAGGGTCAAGCCGAGGTAAAAAACTATCCATAGGGCCTCTAACCCGAGGCTTCTTAATCTCAGAACCAGAAGCAATTACAACTCCCTTCCCCTTTCCCTTAATAATGGATTGCTCAACCTCTTGACATCCCTCCATTTCCTCATCACTATCATCATCATCAAAATTAACCCAAACACCAGACCTAATCTCCGCTATAGAGGCAAATCTCTCATCTTTTTTTATTTTCACCATGTTCAAAAAATTGTTTATTTCCTCTTTAACAGCATCAGGAATCTTTTTACATGGGGCAACATCCCCCCTAATACCGACAAAGATATTTCTTGAACCGGTTTATGCCCCTTTTGTATCCTTTTCACAAAACTTGCATCTTATGCAATTTTTATCATTAGGATCTGGGTTATAGCTATATTTCCAACCGGGATCACCACTCCTATTAGATCCCGAAGAAGACATCTCAAAAATAATGCAAATTACTATAGCAATAAGAAAAATCACTTTGAGTTTGATTGCTCAATCTTCAAACTTCCACCTCAAAGATGCTTCTAAATACTCAAAATCTTCTAAAAAAAACCCCCTAATAACTTTACAAAACATCAAAAAGTAAATCTAATATTAATAGGTGATGTTTTGATCAATTTTTGTTAACTTTGAGAATTTGATCCTAAAAGATTCACCAGAAACTAGATTTTTGGGGGCTTTCTCTCTCTAAAATTGGCTCCAACAAGTTTTAGGGTTTAAATGAATCTAAAACCCTAATTTTTTGCCCTTAAAAACAAAAACCAATGACGAAAATTGCCCCTACCGAAATCAATTTCTGGCCCTGGGCTGGGCGCTAGGCGCCCGCCTAGGCAGGTTCCGTACCGTCTAGGCGGCCGCCCAAGGATCGACCTCCTAGGCCTGGGCGCATCGCCCAGGCCTTTCAGACAACCTAGGCGCTGGGCGGTCCGCTTTTTGAATCATTGGTGGCAATCACATAAAAATCCAATTCCACATATCCACTTCTGACACCCAACTCTAATTTTGTGTGCCAGATCTTCCTCAATCTCTCCATTTTCCTCGATTATCAACCCAAGATATCGAAAGTGCGCTTTTTTTTGTACTTCCTGGTCGTCAATCTTAACTACTTCCACGTCTCTACTCCTATTTAGTAAGATGTTTGGGTATTAAAAGAAAATGCTAAAAGAAACCCACCAACTTTTTAACAAGTAAATCCTTAGTAACTTGTTGTATTATCTCATGAGAAATTTATCCAATCTAGAGGGAGAGAGAGAGAGAGTCAATCACAACCACACCGAGTTTGATGGGCGTGGAGATGGCAATGACTATGTCAAAAGATGGGGGCTTGAGAGCAAAGGAAGGGGAATAGATCTCAGGTTTTCCCTCTTGGTGGGATGTTCGAAAACGGGAAGGATGATGTTCTATTCCTACCAAAATAATCTGCAAATAAATGGTTTTAAGAAAATCACTTTGGTTTGACCGAGGGGCAGAAGTGAAAAGTGCCCCTCCCACAATTTTGACACATGATGATGTTCCCTTTAATGGGATTTTGAAACTACATAAACAAATAGGATGAAATGTTAAATAGTTGATCTCTCATGTGTGCTTTGATTTATATCAAAGAAGAAATCATATCAATCAATGATGAGACAAGATAGCAATGATCCATTCTAAATGAAATCCGACATCATATGCAAAGTAAATAAGAGAGAACCACTAATAAGCCTACAATATGTAAAGGTATAATGCTAGAACCACCTACCACAAGGCCTGTAATTGGGCCACAAAGCCAAATGAATGAAGAAAATGCATGCCCAATTCCAAGAGTCTGTGATGCGAAAACAAAGAATTAAAAAGCGTGAGTTATTACAATTAACAAAATAAAATATATAGCCATTCCAATACCAATGAGAACCAAAATTGAACAATACTAACCAAACAAAATAAGATATAGGAAACAGTTGTAGACATAGATAGAGATACAATGGATCACCACAAAATAATAGCAATGAACACAAAGATTCCAAGGACACTACAAATCAAAGGTTGAGAGTACCTTGATGCTCACCTCAACTTCATCAAAAATCACAGTACTTTAGAGACCTATACTACAGTGACATGCATGTCATGCGCATTTAGGAGAAGCCAACCTGCCATTACACTAAACACGCATGGAGAACCACGCATACTGACAAGGGAAACCCATGATGACAGTCCCATCAAAAGTTTTCATCTTTCAGATTCAAAAACACAGCAGTCTGTAATGTAGACACACAAGTCGACAGATTGGATAAACCAGACACATATGTCTCTTTCATAAGACATGTGTTTCCCCATAACAAACCAAGTGTGTCCATATCACAAGACGCATGGGCACACACGTCTTATGAGTTGGAAAGGTGTCTTTGAATTGGACCCACATGTTTTATTTTTTAAGTCAATTTTATTATTAAAATGTCAGATATTGGTTTTATACACTCACACACACTTCGCACACGCATGCCTGCACGTGCACACACACACACATGCACACACACAACCACATGTACATGCAAGTTTAATAACCATAGTAGTAGAAAAAGATGATATTTTTTATATCTTAGGTTGATAATCCATGAGAATGGGGAGATTGAGAAAGATGTCGCACATAAAATCAGAACTGGGTGGCTAAGTGGAGATGTGCTTCTAGAGTTTTATATGGTCGCGGCATACGAATGAAATTGAAAGGAAGTCTATAGGATGGTTGTAAGACCAACAATGCTTTATGGGACGGAATGTTGGGCAATCAAGAAACAATATAATCATAGTTGAGTACATTGTGATGAGGATGTTGAGATGGATGAGTGACAAGATAAAAAATGATAGAATTCGGAATGAATACATCAAAGGGAACTTAGAGGTAGCTCCAATTGGCGACAAGATGAGAGGAAGTAGACTCAGGTGACTGGCTATGTGCAGCATCGACCTAGAACAACACCAGTTAGTAGGGGCGATTTGGTTCAAGTGGAAGACTCTAAAAGGGGCAAGGGGAATACCCAAAAGGACATGGATAGACTCAGTGAGAAGAAATATAGTGACTTGTGGTTTTGACTGAGGGTATGGCCGTTGATAGAGCAAAATAGAGAAACAGTATTTGTGTAGCCCAACCTATATAATTGGGACAGGGCTTAGACGATGATGATGATGGTATAGACATGCATACATATACATACAATCATATAACACACTCACACACGAATTCGAGTTAGACAGATTCTTGCATCCATGTCTCGTAACATACTTGTTTTTCATCTCGGAATTTCTTTTATGGTATATTCTACTTGGCTTGGCAGATTCTCCTCATTAATATCTTCTATTTTTATTCAGATCTTTCTTTCTATTAATTTCGATACGGAATGCATTGACCCATCAAATTCTCTTTACTTGTCCCAGATTCCTATTTAACTGGCATTGACATTGAATTTCGAGAAAGCCTTACAAACCCTTCAACTTAATATTATCTTCTTTATCTTCTAGAACAACTATAGATGCCTCTTCTGTTCCAAACAAAAGAAAAAAAAGGGTAAAGAATAGGAAGTTTTCAAGTAATTGGATTAAACCATACATCACAATGTGAGAAGTTTGAATAACTGTTAAATTTAAAAGGCTACAATGCATGGAACATGCTAAAGTCATTACAAAACTTAATACAGATAAAAATTTCCAGATTCATTATGGAGAAACAATGAATTTACTAAACTAAGAAGGATAAGAACAATGGCGATAAGAGGATAAGAGAAGTAGTGAATTTGTGATGGCCCTAGCCATGCTAGGAAAAGCGCCATTAGTAACTCAACAGCACCAGAGAAGAGTGTGACAAATCATGCATTAATAGCAAAACCAGGAAATCTATTAGTAGAGAAGAAGCATCATTCCCGAATTTTAACAATGGCATTTCTAACCAGATACATCATTTAGTTTGAAATGATAGGCCATGGAATATCCTAATTGAATAACCATAACAACATAATACTTACCAAGAGAGAGAGAGAGAGAGGGAGGGAGAGGGAAAAATAACAAATAGGACATAATTTACCACAATTTAAATTCAAATTACTCCCTGCTTTCACATCAATCTATTTTTTATACGTCTTACAGATTGTATCACCAAAAATGCAAAAAAATGAAATCAGTGAACAAATTCAACAAAGACCTAACTAACTTCAAAACAATCTTCCTCACACTATAAAGCAAAGTAACTCGAATTAAAATCAGAAATTACTCAAATACCTCTCGAAAATAAACTCATTTTCCTATCAAAAGATGCAAATTTGCAAACAAAATCTTTATGCTCATTAGTAGCACTCTATCTCATTACCAAAACGTTGATTACCACAAAATTCTGTAAAATACACAATTTGCAAAGCAAAGACATCAAATCAACAAAAAATCACCAGATCTGAAATCTCTAAAAACTCTACAAAATAGAAGGAACATTAATATACTCACCTGTATATAAGGCGTCAAAAGAGAAAGTTGCAAAGCCCATCCAAATTGAACACCAGCCGCAATGGTAGAACTCAGTATCAGAGTCCTTAAGCTACCAGAATTTTCCCCAGAAGTCTCCTTCTCATGCGGGATATCTGATTCAGACTGACCGGAACTTCCATCTAATTCGACCAACTCAAGCTCTGACGCATTCAAATGCCTATAGGGCACACGGATCGGAGCTGACTGCATTTCTCCACCATTAAAACGTACAGGTAGGCCCTTTCAGACAAACATTTACGTCCATAAAAGACTCAAACGCCCATATAAAACAAGTATTTGCATAGCCCTATGGTTCCAAAAACGCTTAGAAATCGCTTTAAAGAGAAGAATTTGCAAGAGACCAAGGGTCCGGAACCCTGTGAAATGGCGTCTAAAGGAGGAATTTGCAGAGATTAGGGTTTCTTAAACCGACACAGCGGGGTGTTTTGAGATCAAAGAATGACGGCGGGTCAAGTTTTGTTTTTGTTTTTGTTTTTTAACTTGGGATACAGAGAGAGAGAGAGAGAGAGAGAGAGAGAGAGAGAGAGAGAGAGAGAGAGATATAATAACGAAAACGGAAGGAAGGAGGAGGAGAGAGAGAGAGAGAGAGTAGTAGTAGTTAGTAGTGTGTAGTCGTACTGTATGTCGTGTACGTCGTCGTGTCGTTCGTC
>NW_006494904.1:6752734-6783352 GCF_000471905.2 Amborella trichopoda
GAGAGAGAGAGAGATTACATTCAAAAAAAAACGGAGGGAGAGAGGGTCAGAGAGAGAGAGAGAAGTACGTGTAACTTTTAATGGCTTTGGATCGACTTGTATGTCTGGGTTACTCGGCCTTGGATTTCGCCGTGTTTTATTTCCGGCCGCTGGTTATCCGGCTTCTCCGTTTCGCACTTCCGACTTCATTAATTTCGCTATTTTTGGATTTCGTCTGAAATTTCAGTGGATTTCGTTACAAAGAAGGAAGGATGATTCTCCAATAATTTTGTTTTCTCGAGCACTTAATTCTAAATCCCGTGGGAGTGTATTGTATATTTCTTATCATACGAAAATTTGGAATCCAATTTACGATCACCAAACGAGTATTCAGACATTTCCATCTCACCATCCAAAATTTGGACCAATGTTTTAAAACTCGGATGGTGGGGTGGATTATTCAACCATAGATCCGTGTTGGATCTCAGTGATCCAGGTAAGTCTAGATTGAATTGAATCAGTGATCCTTAAAAAATAAATAGAAAACTTAAAATTAAAATAAAGGTTTGTGGGATGGGGACCTTGAGATGAACTAAGAAAATATTAGATAAGTTGAAAAAAAAGAAAAAAAATATATATATAAGGGGTTTTAGGGAAGAATCGAGTCAGGACCTTACTACTAACCGATTTCGATCTAGATCAGCGACCCAAATCAGAAATCGAGGTTTTAAAACACTGATATGAACAGTTGCTTTGTAATCATAAGACAAATTTTTGTTTTTTTATAACAGATTGATTAATTAAAATTTCAAAAAGTAGTATATGTTGGGTTTATGTGACTTTTAAAGGCTTTATGAGTATGCGATAAAAAACTTTTACTATAGTGGAGCATAAACTCAGTGGGAGTGTGGTCTCTCGAAGACCATACTAAGCAAATGATATTTGTGGATAACGAATTGTGCTTGACGATCTAGGCTAGTCGGTTGAAAAACCCAAAGTACTTGGGCATAAAAAATAAACTGAGAAGGGTTTTCGAGTTAGCCCTTGATGAGGTCGGAGCTTATGCCTAAACGAGTGAGCCGAGGGACTGTGTGCCCTTGTGTGTGATGGTCGGCCTACAGAGATGGGAGCCAAAACCTCATCCTTATTTCATCACACGACATGCATATAGATAGATCGTTCGAAAAAGCTAGATATCCACCTTTGGGTAAAACATATGCATGTGCGAGAGATACCCCTATGCGACATAGAGCTGTGGTCGCATCAGTTCGTGGTGACCTTGACTTGTCTTTAAGAGAGGACATGTAATCCACAGACTGGGATTGTGACTCTTTGGCTCATTGACCAAACTTTGGCGACCCACTAATGAGCCCTGCTTGGACTGTGGGTCATGAGAAATACTGGATCAGTTCGATAAAGCAAGTGTAGTTTGTAGTCCACAGTTGAAGGTGCAGTATCCCGTAATCGTTGATTGAATTCCTGAACCATATGTATCAACTTCCCATCATATTAATTTAATTGTGTTGATTTTATTAAATTATTTTAGTTTTATTATTTGAATTTTTGTATGTCATTTGATATTTTAGGAAATATTGACCATATCTTATCTTGATTATTGAAGGAATATCTTGACTTGATATTATTGAAATATTATTATGGAAAATATGAGATAGAATATGCAATTTATGGTATGTACTATGTCTTTAATGGATTTAATTTATTTAAATATATTGATGAAAAAATAGTTTAAGGAAAGGGAGATAATAGTTCATGCACCTTCCATAATGTTGATGGCCCATCTATGGAATGGATGGCTCAGATCTCTCACCCCACAAGTCACGTTGATCAACGATTTATATTCAATCTCAATAAAAAGGTAAACTATGAGAAACCCTAAATAAACCTTAGACCTAAATTTCACTATAAATAGAGGTGTTCTCCCCATCTCAACGCACCTCTCTCCCATAAACTCTCTCGCTCTTCCTTAGAGGCCACGCCCATCTCTTTCAATTCTCTTGTTCTCTCTCTCTACTCTCTCTCTCCCCCCTAAAAAGGACCCTAGGGGGCACACCCCAACATAGAGAGTCTCTCTCTCATGATCTAATCTAAGGGTTAGGAAAAATTAGGGTTTGAGCCTATTTTTTTGGAGTTAGGGTTTTGCAGAGATTTAAAGGTGATTACCTAGTTTAGCCAAAATTAGCTTTTTCGGTTCGAGATAAAGCTGGACTGCTGATCCCGCGTCATTGGATGTGCTGACTCGATGTGGGGTGTAAAAAGCCTGGTTGAGGTAATCTATGACATATTTTCTTTTAATTGTTTGTTCTTTTATTTTATATTCTTAAACACAGTATTAGGTTGTATGAATGGCATCAAATAGTTGAAATTTATTTTATTGGTGAGTTATTTATTTTTTTGGAATTTCTATTGTTTGTTATAAGACCACTTGTGGGTGATCTTATTGCCAAAATTATAAAAAGTGATTATTATTAAAAAAAAATTGTATTTTTTCGGTATAAGATTACATAGGTCTTTCTTTCAATATATGAGTCGGGGGACGTATATTTACATTTGCATGGTAACGCATGATGCCTGCTTTGGCGTTTTTTTAAAAAAAAAAGAAAAAGAAAACAACACCACCACGGACACTCTCTAGGGGACATTTGTACCAAAGATAAAAGGATATTGCTTCTTAAGGGGGAACCTATGTTTTTATCAGAAGTTCACTTATTTATGTTTTGAAGGTAAAATAACGACGTGTCTCTTCCCCATAGGGCACCACTGCAAAGTAATCAGTGTAAAGGAAATTTTTAGGCTAAGTGATTAAGACTATTTCTTAATCACTTAGATGCGAATAGGGCAGCTAAAAGTGTACTGTTGACCTGCTTAAATGTCAAAGTGATTTTTCCAATTTTTGAATTTTTCACACTGCTGATTGCATATTTTAGTTGGATGCTATTTTCTTACTGTCCATCTTAGAGATGGACGTTCAATTTGAGGGTAACATCAACATAATCTTTTCAGGTGGACTTGCTCAGCACCACGCTATTTTTTTTAATAAAGCCTAAGCTATATATAAACATTTTCATATTTCATGTGTGGATATATGCCTAAACTGACAATAAATAACAGGACAATAAAAGAACAATATATGTCTACTTTCCAATAAGGCATGTGATACACAACAAAATCTCGTGAGTTTCTTCAATTCTGTTTTTCTATTTTCCATTGATGTTGCTACAAAAAAAGTGGTTGAACACTAGCAATGTGAATATGCAAAACAAGAATTCTAATCGTTGCTTCCTCTTTGGTTACCAACTCCGCATTTAGTTGTATGGTTTTTAAATCTCCCAAAAGTTTTACGTCCCTAGATGTTTTTATAAAAGGTAAGTTTTTTATGATTTCTTTACAGCATAAAACTTATATACTTCTTCTTATCCAACCGTCCTTTCTGAATAGGGGCTAAGATTGTCCCAATCATAATGTCACGTCTCTACACTATTTTATTTTTAATTTTTTTTTTATAAAATATTTTGACACCAATTTTTGGACGTCCAATCCTCTATTAAACTCGTACTAACGAAAAATATACCTCTGAAAGCTTTAAGGGGTATTTTGATCATTATATTTTATCGAAAAATTATTTTTAATATTTTTTATAGGGCACCACAATGAGAAGATAGCACATACCAAATTTCATATTCAAACAATTTGTATAAAAAAAAACTTCAAAAAAAAAAAAACTTGAGACGTCAGATCTAAGATCCAACGGTGAGTGGCTCTCTCGATAAAAATTGGACAGCTGGATGGTAGGGGAAGCATAGATTCTATGTTGTATGGGAAGTATAGAAACATTTCCCTTTTATAAAACTCGGGTTCTCAAAAGAAGGAAGAAAAGAAAAACAAAAAAAAAAGTGCCCCATCATATCCGTGAAGGGTACTTTAGGTGTAAAAAAAATGCAAAAAAAAACTGCGAGAAATTGTGTTTAGACATAAATTTAAAACATGATTATATTTTTTGAAAATACAAATATCTTTTATAATTTCCCCCAAAAACTATAGGTTATTTGGCAAACTTTTCTCTCTTATAGTCTAGCTTTAAATTTGCCTAATGAAGCTTGTGCTTGTGGTGCTGAACATATAGGTTACTTGGTTTTTAAAAACTTATGAGTGGTTATTGTTGGATTTATGGAGAGAACATTGAAAACTTTTTATAGAGATTTTGGGTTGTTTTTCCTTTTAGTTAGAGATAAAGTCAGTTTTTCATTACTGTCGTGTATCTATCTGGTGTTGCTTAAAGAAAAGGAAAACTCTCGCATCTCTGGTGTTACTAGATTTGGTTTTTGTCGAGGTTTGTTCCAAATTTTTTATGTAACTTTCATTCGTATAGTAGATTTTGGATTTCAGTTTGCCAAACTTTCATTCGGATAGTGGATTTCGGATTTAAGTTTATCGTGCCCGTGGACCTAACCCTTCTAGATGAACCACGTAAATGTTTGTGTTTTTGTGGTTTGTGTTTTATACATTATTTCTGGTACTTTATTTACCAAAAATTAACCTGTTGGGTTTAGAGCTTCAACTCTCAACAAGTAGTATTAAAGCTCGGTTTGGGGTTTTCAGTATGGCAGCAAAGAGAAAATTAATGGAAAACACTATTTTTTAGCAAAAGGAAATCTCATATTATGTGGGATTAAGATATTATCAAATTATGTGGGATTAAGATATTCCCAAATTATGTCGGATTGAGATATTCTCAAATTATGTGGGATTGAGATATTTTCTATTTAGATTAGTATAAACTTGAAGGCCCATATTTAAAGAGACAAAAATTAGTTTTAATAAAAAAAAGGAATAAAAGGGTCATCACCTTAACCTTTTTTGTGAATCTCTTTTCTCTATATAATAGGCTATTTTTAAAAAGGGAATGTGCGCTCTTGTTGTGTCACTATATCGGAATTGTGGTTTCCTCTAGAGAGAGGGGGATGCAGCCTCCTGTGCATATTTCCTCTTAGATAAGAGAGCTTCCTATGGAGAGAAACAAACATTGTGATGGTGCCTCCTCTAAACTCCTAGAGATTGAAAGGCTTGTTCCTAGATATTGCGAAGCATGTTACTGAAGATTGAATTGAGATGTTTGTTTTTTATAGAGAAGTGGTTCCCATAGAGTTTTTAGGTTGTTTTCCCTTTTAGTTAGAAAGAAAGTCAATTTTCCGTTGCTCTCACGTCTCTATCCGGTCTTGTTTAAATAAAAAAAAAGAGAAACTGGTTTAAAAGGAGTTTGCTCCATTCGGTTTTTGTCAAGATTTGTTCCAAACTTTTTATGTAACTTTCATTGGTATAGTGGATTTTCAATTTGTCCTGTGGACCTAGCCTTTTTAGGTGAACCAAGTAAATGAATCAACTCGTTAGGTTTAGAGCTTCCGCACTCAACAATTATGTACCTAGCTACCTAAAGAAAAAAAAAACCTCTACTTCAGATACCCACTCTATCTCCATAGATTCATCTCATCTTCCTTCCTTCTACTTCACAATATCTAAACAAATATCACAATATCTGTCTCTCTCCTATCATCAAATGCATGAACCTTCTCACTTCCTCTCTATCACTCTAAACCGGTCATTTTCAACCAGTGTTTAAAAACTTAGATTGGCTGGGTAAATTAATATGCATCGGCGAATCAAATTGATTTTCCTCTATGAGAGTCTATCCATAAAATTAAAAATTAAGAAAAAAAAAACTAATAATAATAAATATAATAAGTAGGAACCGAGCTATC
Source organism: Amborella trichopoda (assembly GCF_000471905.2). Next base: position 6,758,488 of record NW_006494904.1, read on the forward strand.
CAGCCAGTTCAGATTGCCCAATTCTCCAATAGGCTGGCCCAGTTCCCTAACAAAAATTGAGAGTCCATAGGACACCCAACCTATTTGCGGTTCCGGCATGGACATGGGTCGGTCTCGGCCGGTTCCCACTTCGGATTGGCAACCGCTGGTTTTTTATAGTTGATTCACTGTTTTGGACTAGACAACCAAGAATACCCCCGCCATGTGTCCAATAGGACTCATGAGCTAGCCACTTGGAGCATTGAAAAATAAAACTTGCGCAAATATGAGTAAATAAGGTGGGTGACTAGAAAATATCGTTTAACAAGTATAAAATTTGAGTTCCATCTGAATTCCATCCAAAAGTTCCTAGTTTCCATTTTCAAGAGAAATCAAATTGCTTATTTTGAAATCTTGATGTTGAAACTGTGAGATGTTCAATACTTCACTTCCAAGTTAACCAATAAATCAGTTTAACGTTCAAAAGAAAATAATGTGTTACGCGGGTTTCAACCTTTCTTTTTCTTTTCTTTTTTATAGTTACGTTTCACTATTGCTATCAAGGTCTTTAATATTTATTATTATACCCGAGGCTTTATTTGGATGCTTGGAGATGCATGTCGTTAGGAGATGCTTATCATGAAATTGACTGGAATATTAATATCCGCTGCTTGGATAGCATCTAACAAGAGACCTAAAAGATACCTAAAAGATGCCCCCGTCAATAATTTGGATTGTATTATTTATTCTATTATATAATATTTTTAGTATAAAATTATAATAATATTATGTTATTAATATAATATTATTATTGATATAATAATATTAATTAATATTAATTTTTTATTAATATAATAAATATCAATATTATTATTAATAAAAAATATTATTATTATATTATATTAATAATAGTAAGTATTAATAATATTATTATGAAATAATAATAAAATATATTACTAATAAACATCATAATAATATAATAGTATACATAGGATCAATATATAACAAGAAGCAACAACAACTATAATAATAATAACAATTTTATTATTATTTTGGTCGAATACAAATGCAATACATGGATGTATTCTATTCTATTCTATGAGAGTCTATTATTATTATTCAGGGATCCATGTCCAGATGGCATCCAAACTGCAGAAATACCGAGTCTCCATGGAAATGAGCCTTCAGGGACACATTTTAAGTATCCAAATGGGCCCTAAACGAGAAAATATACAATAAAACCATTTAACCAACTTTGACCTATATTTTTAAAGTTGACTGGCTAGCAATGCCCCAATGATTGGGCTCAAAGTAAAAAATAGAATTCACACTTTATGACTACTACATATTATTAAATTTTACTTTTGATTGATACAAGTAAATGTGATCGCCTTGCATCAAAGATGAATAGCCTTTATAGCATTCAAAAACCATAATTAATACATTGAGCAAAAGAACTAAGAGAAGTCTATAAATAAAAAATTTAAAAATCCATTAGAATTACATTTGACCATTTCTAGAGAAAAGAAAAAGGGTTTTGTGTTTCTAAACTTTTAAATCTGACCGTCCAAAAACTGGAATGCTCAATAGTAGAATATTATGTTTTTCCATACCAAAACAATGCATAAATCTTTGCATTAATTTTCCATAAGTTTGTCTATACGTTGACGATATTACATATTACATATTTGGATCCCTGAAACGTGGGGGTCCCAAAATACTTCCAAGAAGTTTGAACCGAAGGTATAAACATGTATTATTCTCTCGCCGAGCATATAATCTCTTGGCTTTTATAGAGGAAGGGGATTCTATGAATAACCACAACTCATACTGCACAAATGCGGGCCCCTACTTCAACCTATCTTAAAAATAGATTTTTAATCCAAAATTTTAGAGATTCATGAATTAAGTTAAAATAATTGCGATAAAAAAACTAAAAAAAATAATAAAAAAATTCAACATCTAAAATGTGAATTTTTAAAGAAAACTTCTACACCGTCTAAATGCACTTTAGCCACGTGGCTTTAGGTTTTTTACTTTTTTTACGTCCATATTAGATATAGACGATGGTGAGTCAACTGGCTCTAACACCCACTGACTCACAAATAACTGTTTTTTTTATAAATGGGGTTCTATACAAAAAAACCATTTATCTTTTGTAGATGGAGATCGGATGGCTCATCCAAACCATCCAATTTAACATCTAATGAGTGAGAATGATTATGACCTCCATGTATAAAAGATAATTAATCTCTTTATACAATCTTTTTATAAATACTATACACACAACCAAGTTCACAAAATGAGTAAAGATTAGGAAAACTCTTTGGTGCATCAAGGCCTGCACCTGGTATTGTGTGGACCCTTGGATCTACACCGACAAAAACTTGAACGGCCTGGATCGCACACACATTTCAAATGTGAGAACCATAAGAACATCACCTTATAGTTTCCTATAAAGCATCTGTTACAGCCCAAGAGCCATATGAACAGGGAAATGCTTCCATGGACATTTTCTCACTGCACAGTAAGAACCAAGAACCAACAAGATCACCATCTAAACTTCTATACATCTCATATTTTTCATACTTCACAATTCAGACTCCTTAGCTATTCACAGTAATACAACTACACTGAACTAAACCCACCAGGCCCGCCACTCCTATCATCCGTCTTGCTCAACTACACTAAACTAAACCCACATCCACCTATCACCAATCTCTCTCTCTCTCTCTTTATACACTAAACTAAACTAAACGCACATCTATCTATCACCCATCTCTCTCTCTCTCTCTCTACACTAAACTAAACTAAACGCACATCTATCTATCACCCATCTCTCTCTCTCTCTCTACTTATTTGCCCCATGAACTGCCAAATCAGCTGCTGCCTTTGCTGCCTTGCTCAAAGCACCCGATACCCATAGAGCCCCAGCTGAGAAGTAGCTACTGTTAAGAATCGCAGTCGTAGCAGCAGCAGCAGTCTTTCCAGTTACCTCGATCACTGACTTCGTGGTATCACTCACTCTATATCTCTCATCAACTGATCGTATAGCACCAACACCTGTCTCAATTTTGTCAGTTAAACCAATTCTTCGGCTAAGTTCGGCAGCCTTAGCCATAGCACTAGCAGTCACGTGGTGGGACTCATCAAAGGCTTTAGCTTTAATCAGAGCGTCTTTGCCCAAAACGTAGCCTTTGGAGACCATGGCTTTCACTACATCTTGAGCTATCGTCAAGGCTTCCCCGGGTGTGGAGACCAAGTGGCTCTCGTGTGATGCCTGTTTGGGCAGTAGAGAAGTGGCTAATGAGAGAGAGTCCTTGAGGGGCTCTTAGTTGAAATCGGACTATTATATAAAAGGTCTGCTCGCAGACATGTCCTGGATTGGTTTATGCAGTGTCCTCTCTCTCTCTCCATAGCAGGCCACCGAAGCGTTTCCTAGAAATTGGGTAGCCATATACAGAGAGAGAGAGAATAACATCGCATCCATGGTGGTTCCCCCACATGGAACCAGAGCACATAACCAGCAAGGGAGCTCAAGCTTCCATGGTGACTCACACCAAAATATGGAAATGTAAACATCAGAACACAAACACAGAGAGAGAGAGAGAGAGATGCGTACCATATAAGCCGAATCATTGTCAACCATCCAAGGCTGATCCCACAGATCGAACGCATCATCATAGTGGCCCCAACGAGCTATGCACACAGGCTGATCAACTATTGTAGCTCCCTGACATTGCAGAATCCAAATGACTTTGCCATGTGATCTAATTTAAATCCTCTCTTAAACATAAATTGAAGTTTAACTACACAAGGAAAAATCCAAAAACCCATTCAACATTCAGAAAAGGGACAGACAACTGAGGACAAGAATGCCACCCATAATGCAATGAAGGAGCTGCTGAGGTAATAAACCGCCCAAAGTTTCAACAAATTTATCTTTTTCTTTTATTCTTTTTACAGCTTGTTATATGGCGGGGAAGCGGGTTACATATATTCAAGGAAAACATTGTTTTTGGATATTGAGTATATTAAAAAGAATGCAGCTGCTTGGTACTACATGATCATACAAGGTTTGGCCGTTTCAGTCATTTGAAGAGAATCATAGGCCATTTTATTTCAAGTACTCCACAAAGGAAAAAGTGTTTAGTGCGTCACAAGACACAAGTCCACATATGCGTCCCCTGATGCATCAAACATCCACATCTCAAAGAAGGATGTTTTGATGATGGTGGTCCCTCCAAAACCTAAAATGGAAAGCATTAAAAATCTTATTTTTTATTTTTTAAAATTACTTTCTTCGTTTATATCCATGTTCACCATGGTGGAGATTCTCAACTCGTAAAATTTAGATCTAAAATCAATCTCTAAGAAGGATTCTGGAGGGAGGCCTCATGTAAATAGATGAGTTGGCAGACTCTTGAAACATTATCCTTTCATAACAGTGGTTGCTAAATTCAGATAATTGAAGAGAATTATGGGCTAAAATTATTATTCTCATAAGAAAAAATCATAGGGCATTTTTTCATAGAAATGCATGGGAGAGTGAATGAGTTATTTGGAAGAAAATATTCATGGAGGATGTAGTTTTATTGCCAGTAGTATTCCTGTCATCCATTTTCCTCCATTCAATATGTAGAACGTTTATAAGCCTCCTAATAACAGAGACTCCAAAGGTACTTGCTTTAAAGGACTTAATTTATCTATTCTGGGGTGGTGAACTTTTCATGTGAAGCTAAAATCAAATTCAAATAATTCTAAGCACAAAATCACTGAATCTTCCAATAAAACTTACATTAAGCAAGACCGCAGTGTTCAACGCATAGGGTTCTTTAAATGTCACATAAGCAGTGCATGCATAATCCCCGCACCTGTGTTTGTCATACCAATAAACACCAATGTAAGAACCACTGTTCCCTCAAATATTGGTATGAGTTTCTTTTGACTCCGCACCACAAATTAAAGTCAAATCAAAATTACTTTTTCCCCTATTTTCCATTTTAGTCAAAATGCCAAGCGGATTTCCAAAACAGTGTATGGCTGAAATCAGAACAAGGAAAGATTCCAAGTTTTAAAAACCTCTTAACAGTGATTCTACCTACACAATTTTGTCCAAAATATTTCAATACACACAGACACTGAGAGAGAGAGAGAGAGAGGCTTTTTTCCCTATTTTCCATTTTAGTCAAAACGCCAACTGGATTTCCCCTAAGCCAAACAGCATATGGCCGAAACCAGAATAAGGAAAGATTTCTAAGTTTTGAAAACCTCTAACAGTGATTCTACCTACACAATTTTGTCCAAAATATTTCCATACAGAGAGAGAGAGAGAGAGAGAGATTTGGGTATAGATAAGAAGATATTGGTCTTTCTTTCCAAAAAAATTGGTCATATTTCACATGGTATTTCCACTTAGTCTTCGCTAATTAAGGTGTTTCCCACTGAATCTCCACTAACTCTAAACAGAACCAAAACTCGGATGGCAGACACCAAGATAAGGGAAAACTGGACCACCCATCAACCGTCGCACCTCAAATTTTGGACACGAACACAAAAATATCCACAAAGAAACCAAGTTCTTTCTTATACATTACCGATCAAGTCAAGACTCCAAATGGGTTTTCACTGGATTCCAACAAATTTTGGATGGAAGTTCTCAAAGAAATAGGGAGAAGGTTTAAATTCAGTAGAAAGTTTTCTTAAAAAAAGAAAAATCGTGGGGCAAAAGAGGCATAAACACAGAAACAATTCCATGTATTTCTCTCTTCTTATTGACTTATCGTCCTTTAATATTATCTCTTGTTAATAAAAATTGAATTTTTATTGGTAATTATTAAATGAAAATTGTTTGCCAAACTATACTAAAAAAAAAAACAGAGTTCCTTTTTTTTATATAGTTATAGTACAAAATAAGAACAAGGGAAAGCAATTCCAATGAGAATTAATGATACCTTGTAATCTCCACATGTTCAACTGTCCCAGAAAATGCAAAGAAATCTTCAACATTCTTCTCAGATGCATTAGGGGAGAGATTAGTGACTTCCACAGTATAACCAGGCAGACTCATAGTTAAAAGTGCCTCTGGTTGAGCTACAAGTTCTTGCTGTATTAAAAGGGGATGCTCCTTGCCTGAAAAAATATTAAAAAGAAACCATAACCCTAATTCATGTCCGAACATACAAAATAACAACTGACCAAAATACCTTCAAGGGATCAGTAAAGAGTATTATCATGGAGTCATATTATCGGAATACTTCAGGATATTTTTAATGACAACTGTACTCTTTTCCTTTTTTACAAGAGCACATGATTCTATTTGTTCCAAGTACTGACAGCACATAGATAAATCAAAGATGAATAAGAGAACCAAGATACTCTAAACCAAAGCATTCTCAAGAAGGAATAAAATTTGTTAGAATCATTTATGCAGCAAAGTTCTTAATGAAAGACAAGGCGTCTTGGCGAACAAATCATAAAATAGAATGGGGTCTAAAGATAGGACAAAAGCGTCAAAAGAAAATAGAGAAAGGGTAAGAAATATTTGTTTTTAAGACAAATTTCAAGCTTGGAACCCTTCAACTGCCTCCTGTAAATCAGCCAATCAGGTAGCCCCGAGGAACAAAGTGTCAACATAAAGATCCAAACTTTGCAAGGGATCCATGCATAGTCACAAAGAAGTCAAGTTGGCAAACACAAAAGGAAATTTGCCCCGTGAATATTTCAGGCAGATAATGCACAAGTCAACTTCACTCCAGGAAAGTTTGGCCCACCAAAATTTCTACATATAGATTAAGCAGATATCAAAATCTACACATCTTGACAAGAACTTTAAAAATTATTATTTCATATTTTTGTAATTTCATATGATTTGAAATTTTGGATTAGGGGAGACCTTCAATAACCGAACCTTTGACTTCCCTAATACAAACTACATTGCAAATCACATTTGAAACCATTACGCCAAAGGCCATGGGACATCCTGACTGAAGTTCAAAAGAGATAGAAATTAGATGCATTGATCCATTTTAACCAAATTTACCAAACGGATGCAGTTTAAGAACTAACTATTTTATATAAAAAAATTCAATGTGAAGCCTATAAATGGGCATCAATCTCCTGGCTACCGATTAAAAGTAAAGCACGTCAACACATGAGTGCACAAACTTATATGACATTTGCAACATATTGAGTAAGATTTATTTGACTTTCTAAATCCTTTATCCCACCAAGTGCAAATCATTTGTGGAAAAGTAGAGGTTGATTTATTATATTTCACTGGGGCAAAAAATTTGTCCAACCGCAATCAAAGCACCCCACTCAAAGGGACATCTTCATATTCACCTCACTATTTTAACAATCTCTACACTTTCCCTCAAGTGCAAGTCATGACTAACTATTGGTAGTACCTGTTATTGGCTAATCTGAAGTTAGGATCTGCAAAATAAAATAATATGCGTTTTAATTAGGCTGCTAAAACTCTACTAAAGCTAATATGATCACAATATATTCTTGTGAGCCCAACCAAAACACCCCTCCCAATGGAATATCATCATATTTGACCTGAAAACTACCAGCCTCAGTGCAAAAGTGTGCCTATATAGATAGTAAGAGTACTTAATCCAACATTTTAAAACTTATTTAACTACACCTAATATATGTATTTTGCTTTCCTTTTCCGAGAAATTAGTCCAAAAACATTATTTTAAATGAAGTCGATACACATTACATAAATTTATATAAAATAAATTCATCAAATTTTAGAAGATGGGCATAATATCATTAGTTCCTTACCATTTCTATTTATAAATGAACTGCATCCATAATTTTTTTTTCTCATTGGAGTAGCCCATTTACAAGAACAGGAATGTTAGAATCTGTATATTCTAAAAAATGTGCCCATATAGAGAAACATGTACTCAGTAACTGTCCAGTTAGCATTTACATAATCTAAAAAATCTAGTTTTCGATTTTAACTTGATTGATAACATTTAATTTTCAAGGAATCCATTGTTCATTCCAGTAAGTTAGCGAATAGAATTTCCAAATATCCTATCATTTTCATGTTCATTCTTTCACTCCTTTGTCTACTGTAACAAAACAAACTTCATTAGGTCAATTTCCACATTTCGATTGAAACATACCTAATTTTCCACAAATAATTTTACCACAAATCAACAATCCATTTGTATTTTATGAAAAGTATATCTCATGAGTTTTTCAATTAAAATAAATTTCATATTCTCTTAGAATTAGTTGTTTAAAAGAATGACCAGATATATGATTATGAAACTTAAATCACAAATCAATTTCCCATTAGTTGAACAAATATTCAGCATTCTTCTTTTACTACACCAAAAATAAGTCGACATTAATCAACTATTTAAAAAAGGTGATAAAAAATAAGGCAAAAAAGCAACACCAGTGTAACGTTTTAAACTCACGATTATTCTCCTGCGGCTCTAGCTAGACATGAATCTGTCATCAGTGTGAGAAACAAGAAAATTCGCATTTTACTTGTTGTATATAGGTAAACAGAAGCAGATTCACACACAGAGAGAAAGAGATAGCATAAACTTGGTTCAAATGGCTTGAATCAACATTCGCAATCAAGCGAGAACCAAGTTGAAACTCTGGTTAATATGGGATATATTAGAAAAACCAGCATGCCCTACCACTACAATTCCATCTGCCTACAAGGGGAAATACCCAAGTGTTCCCCAAACATATTATTCTGCTGATTTTTTTCAAGAAACACAAGAAATGGAATTATCCCATAGTATTTTTAAAAAATTAACTGAATACAGGCCTTTTGAATTGATTTCTTTCAAGAATAACATGAAATGTGGCCATCCCATGAGTTTGAGCACATTTAACCGAACATGGGGCATGTAAATTGAATTGAGAAGGTTACAATGGTAAAATAACAGATAGGAATTAAGAATAACAGATAATTAATAACCATAGACAATGAAAAGAGAGAGAATTGATAATCAAAACGTACCTTTGAAATGACAAATACTGCTGTGAAGTGACAAATACTGGAACGAGCTGTTAGAGAGATACCTTGGGAAGCAAGAAATAGTTGCAAGGAGATGTTGAAGAGAGAGAGAAAGCGGGATCAGAGAGAGAGAGATCACTGTGCAAAGGCTAGAGGGAAGGAAAGTTAATCGCGATGGGAAAGCGAGTAAAGAACCAGTGGCTCGATGAATCGATGTTAGTGTAAAGGGAAAGTATATAATCAAACCATTTACCTTTGGCCGTGCTCACAATTAATCCTTATTCTTGGATGTGAAATTAGGAGGGTAAATTTATTTCATGCCCGGTTTCTATACGTCCAACCCCAAATGCGGTCTTTTAAACAACTTTTTTTTTTAGGTGGATTTTAAGACTTAATTTTTAAGGACATGTAATCTTGAGCATGAAAATATAAATAAATTTTAAAAATTAAAAATAATAATTCTAATAAAACAACATTTAGACAGATAGTTTCTATTGTTTCTAGATGGAACACCTACTTGCAATCCATCTTGATGCGTTAGACTTTCTGGATCGCATATATAGAAATGTGATCCAGCCTGCATGAAACAATTTTTCTCATTTCATTGGCCAAGTTCAAAGTTTAAAAGAATTTGAATTCTTTTTCAACTTTCTAAAAACACAAACAACGTGATTTCATGTTTTCATGTTTTATAAATAATTGTGATTTCATTATACCAAAAAGAAATGATGTCTTTATAACAATCCCCAGTCTAAAATACCCTCAAATTTCTTGCAAATCAAATTCTTAGGAGCAATAGTATGCAAAGAGACCCTTTACTGCTCGTTGGGAAATTGATCGGTGAAACCGTAGTTATCGTAACCATATTGAAATGTCATCCGACTGTTGACCAGTTTGGTCTTAGATAAAAATTAGATTTAATTAAAAATTAATATTTAACCGATTTTAGCTGGTTAGACTTTAAGCAGTTTGACTGTCTAAATAAACAAATTTTTAAAGTGGCAGTTTGTATAGAGCCTAAGCTTTAAACTATCAAATTAGAGCCCACCTTCAAGTGGTGTCAAAAAATATGGTTTGAAAGATAGACCTATGTGATCTTTTATCGGGGAAATACAATTTTTTTTTTAATAATAATCACTTTGTATAATTTTGGCAACAAGATCAATCACTTATGGTCTTATTACAAACAATAGAAATTCTAAAAATAAATAACACATCAATAAAATAAATATCAACAACTTGATGCCATTCATATAACCTAATATTGTGCTTGAGAATATAAAAGAAAAGAACAAACGAATAAAAGAAAAGATACCGGAGGTTACCTCAACCAGGCTTTTTACACCCTACACCGAGTCACCACATCCAATGACGCGGCATCTTCAAAGAAAAGATAAAAATCCAAAAGTAAGCAAAAATAGGAAATTTAGATCATTTTTTTCGAGTGATGATAGAACCTTTATACATCTAAGTCCCTGTATAGATTTCTATGGTTCTAGCCCTAAGATTGCCTTGATCTTGTTCCTAAACAAGAGTGGTGTGTCGATTGGCATGCCATTATTCATGGTGCAAATTTAGGAATAAAACTTTTTTTTTTTTTTAATTGCTAACTTAGGAATGGAACCTTGCTCTAAATATAAAGAAAAAAAGTGTGAATATGACTGCCATGACATCCAAACAGAGCTTAAGGCTTCACTCACTCAGAGCCTCCCTCCCTTATTTTTGTGGATTGTTAAAGAGATGTTAACCTGAACTTCACTTATTATTTGATAAGCTTTTCCGAGGTTACTTTCACGATTTTGGGATTTCTTATGAGAAATTAGCCTCAAAACATTAAAAAAAAACAAAAGAAAAAGAAATTAGCCTCAACTTTAGTTATCATTTCATATGGTTTTTTTTATGCTGCTTCTTAAAAATGGGAGGGAGACGTTAGCATGGATGTATGATGCAAAATTTATAATTTAAATGACGTGTTTGTGTTTATGGATAGAGTTGATGACTTGGCTGCCTAGAAAATCATACACAATACGACCCAACAACCTTTCTTTGGGACAAAGAGAACAAAGAGCACTTGAATAAATAACAACCTATTGGGCCATCTCTTGCTTTTTCTTGATTCTCCACTATTTAAAATTCAAAACTCCTTTGAGGCCATAATTATTTTATGGGTGAGGTTAAATAAGGTCCCCACCTTAAACTATACAAGTAAGTATTTTTATATTTTGTCAGAAGATGTAATTCTAGTACCGAAAATAGGAAAAATTATGTTTAACTTTAATTGTGAAATCTAAAATACTAAAAATGATGTAGATCAAGTATATCTATGAATATTTAAAATTTGTGAAAATAGGCGATCCAGATAAATTGTTACAGGATGCAATATTTTAGAACTTGAAGCTCTTTTTTTTTTCTTTATCAATTGAAAGCGTTTACATCTTTGGAACACTCTTTTCTACTAGATTTGTTAGGTGTACTTTACTTCTATAATATAAGGTTGCAACTTTAAATAATATTTTTCTTATTTTATCAGTATAAATTATACTGCCTATAAGAATCTTCATATTATTTGGTGGACCAAATGTATATCAACAACATATATGCAATTGGAAAGTAAATTATCAATTTGAATTTGAGAGCATGCATGCCGTTTACCTAAAAATTGCTCTAAAAATCTCACCAAGGATAATGAGGAGCAATTTGCAAGGAGCTAATAATGGATGTGTACGTTAAAGCCATCAAGTAAGATAATAATTTTAATACTTTAATTTTGATGTTCATTTGAAATTGTTGTCACCTTTGTCATTCAAAATCCTTTAACATATTTATATTTTTTCTTTTGTATAATTTGAATTCGGTATTTTTATTAAGGATCCGGTTTTTACGAGTCCCTCTGACTCATACTATTTTCATGGGGCTCCCTTGAACACCCATTATTTATATAGATCTTGGATACAAATTTGTATTGATCCATGATCTACACTATGATGATCACGAATATAAAAAATAAAATATGATAACATAGAATTTTAAAACATTTTTATTAAAATATTTCCCTGTATAGGAATCTTTAGTTCGTGATGTTCATCTTAAAGCTGGACATTTGTGATTATGCGTGCTATGCTAACTCACAAAACACTTTTTCTTTTATTACAGTCTCAAACTTACCTAATGAATTCCTGATTAAAAATACATACACATGATTATCCTTATAACCACTCTTCCCCCACCTCAAATAAATAAATAATATTTGATAATTGTGACTGCGGTGTGGACCCAAGTTTAGACCATTATATTCGGTTAGTTATGAGCAACCTTAGTATAACATGGCTTGGTCTCGGTCAAACCGGGTCCAACGAATAGGGTAGTTCGGCCATTATACTTTGTTGTAGGCTTTTAAAAGTAGGAATCAGGATCTGACTTGCCTGTTGTATGGTTTTAAAAGTATGAATCAGGATCTGACTTGCCGGGGTTCCGAGCCCGAGCCCCTCAACCAAATCCGGGTTGAACCAGACAATCTTTAATGAGAAAAATTATATCATCAAACAATGACAAACCCCATTAATTTCAAGGTTTTTTGCCTAGAATTGTTTGGCTCCTGGTTCTTAGCTAACTCAGACGATTCCAAATCAGCTCGAATATTTTCCGATCGCTGATATTTGTAAACTCTTTAGAAGCAAGAAATATAAAAGAGGTTGTTTTTGCCAAGAATTGTTTCACTCCTGATTCTTAACTAACTTATGCGATTCGAAATCAGCACAAATATTTGTCCGATCGCTGATATTTGTAGACTCTTCACAAGCAAGAAATATAAAGGAATAGGAAAGAAACATCAACCTTGTTGCATCATAAAGTCTAGGACAAGGTAAAGCTTTTATATTTTGTCATAATCGAGAAGTTTTAACATAAAAGGAAAATAGTTTCTTGTGGGCTAGACCGCATTTCTACATATAAGGTACGGAAGTATAAAGCATCCATCTTTAATATGCAAATATGTGGTTCATCTAAAAACAATTGAAACTAACGGTCCAAATATTTTCTTAATAGAATTATTATTTTTAGCTTTTAAAATTTATTTATTTTTTCATATTCATGTTTTTTTTTTTTTTTGGGTAATTTAGTTGGTAGGATAAACCCCTATATGTTTTTTCAAATAGATTAGGAGTTAGTTTTTGGAAGTTATCAGTAAGGTAGTGTTAGTGGTGAAAATAAAAACCACAACGTGATGACTAGAGTGTGACTGAAATCCACATTTCTACCTATGTGGGCTTAGCCCTAGCAGCCTCCTGACATAAAATTGCACGCAAGCTTGGATATATATTTTTTTGGTAAGTACGTAAGCTTGGATTTTTCAATATTTATAGCTAAAAGCAAGTTGACGTATGTTCTAGGTCCTAAGGGTTTTGCCATCAGGGCCCACGTAAGGTACAATTTATTTTGGTGGCTTTGAGAAGGCCTATGACTTTGTGGATGAGGAACATTTGAGGTCCTTATTTATAGCTCCTTTTTCTTTCTTTTTTTTCATAATTTGGATGTATTTTTTTAACATTTTCCTGTATATATATTAAGGTAAGAATGCACACGCAACTACAACTAAATTTAAATGCCACCCATACTTGTTTTCATAGCATTCTTTCAGGATCAAGGGTCCCATTTACTTGCTCTCCAAAGATTAGGGTTTTTCATAGTACTTACCTATTGTACGATAGACAACCATTTTGCATTATGATTGTTGACTAATCTAAATAGCTTTAGACAATCCCTTCAACCAACCTTACAATATCCTTTCATTATTTAGCCCCTAATCTTTCTATGTAGGGTTGGTATTGCGTCCACAGCATGTGGACACTTGAAAGGTGCACAAACACCATTTATATCCTTTCATTATTTAGCCCCTAATCTTTCTATGTAGGGTTGGTATTGCGTCCACAGCATGTGGACACTTGAAAGGTGCACAAACACCTTTTAGAGCTATTATTCAAAAATTTTGATTTTAGGCTCATTTTTGTAAATACGATTGAATAAAATTAATAAAAAATATTTTGAATAAAAATTGACCAACATAAATTTAGAGCTATTTCGTTAATTTTTTTAAAATATTATTTAATTATTTTTATTTAGTTATATTTATAAAATTACAAATACACTTCAAAATTCAGATAAGTATCTTATTTAAATAAAAAATAAAAAATAAAATATGAGGCTCACTTTCAGTTATTGGATATGGAGAACTAAACCATTAAGAGGGTGCTTGTCTACCGTCCACATGATGTGGACGGGGTACTTTTCCTTATAAGAAATAGCATAATCTTGTCTAGTGCATAAAGTTGACTTACTTTAAAAGGAAAGGCTTCATATTGTTTTGAAGTAACCAGTGTTTTTAAACACGGCGAGTCGTATGAGTGCCCGTTTCGGTTTCAATCGAAAACCGAAAATCGTTCGGTCATAGAGTGGAATCGTCGGTTCTCATCCGGTTCAACCCGATTTTAGAGTGGAACCGAGAACTAAACCATTAAGAGGGTGCTTGTCTACCGTCCACATGATGTGGACGGGATACTTTTCCTTATAAGAAATAGCATAATCTTGTCTAGTGCATAAAGTTGACTTACTTTAAAAAGGAAAGGCTTCATATTGTTTTGAAAAAACCAGTGTTTTTAAACACGGCGAGTCGTATGAGTGCCCGTTTTGGTTTCAATCGAAAACCGAAAATCGTTCGGTCATAGAGTGGAATCATCGGTTCTCATCCGGTTCAACCCGGTTTTAGAGTGGAACCGTCGATTCCAATCCGATTCAACCCGGTTCTAGAGTGGAACCGCCGGTTTCCATCCGGTTCATACACGTAACACATGACACTTGTACGTGAGAGCGTGCCCCCACGCACACTCACACACGCACACGTATGTCCTAGCATGCCACACACACACTCACACGCACACACGTGTGTCCGAGCGCACGTGTGAGTGCACGTGCGAGCGTGCCCCACACACACTCACACGTGCACACATGTGTCCGAGCGCACATGCAAGTGTGCCCCCACGCATACTCACACGCACACACATGTGTTCGAGCGCACGTACGAGGTTGCCCTAATATTTTTATACATATTTTATAATTCATATTGCATAGGTATTTATATACCAAATTTGAATACCCATCTTTCGATGTGAGATAATTCCCAAAGATCATTAAATGAAAACAAAATGTAAATATAGTCTATTAATCAGCAATTTATAATCATATATAGTTAGATGGCTTAATGGTTATGACTTTGAACTTTTTACTTGAGGTCCCAATGTCGAATCCCCTTGGGCACCCCCTTTGCATTTGATTTTCGAATCCCCTTGGGCATGTGTTGCATTTTTGTTGTATATATAATGGTTGGTATAAATATAAATATTTTTGTTGTGTATATAGTGGTTGGTATAAATACAAATATTTTTGTAAATAATATAAAAGACATAAAAAAATGAAAAATAAAAAGATTAATTTTATATATAACCATTAATTTTTGTTGTATATAGTGGTATAATTATTTTTGTAGATAATATGAAAGGTATAAAAAAAATAAAAATAAAAAGTTTATTCTATTTGAAATTCCCATCTTTCTACTAACAATCTCTTTTACTAAATTTATTATAGAAACCTAAAAAAATAAATTTTTGAAAAATTGAAGTGTTATTTCCAAAATTTGTACGCATTTTATTAATTTTTACATTGATAGCCAAATATTTTATTTTATTTATAAATTTTTACATTATAAATCATGTAATGTATTATTTTTCTTCAATTGTCAATAATATATTTTAAATTAGATAATATTATAAAATATTTTTAATTTGTTATTATTTGTCTAATAAAATAATTATAAAATGTAAACTAATAATTATAATTTCAGTATATAATATTATAATTAGTGAGGTTGTAATAATTTTGGATTATAGTTAGTTAGGCTATAATAGTTTGGGTTTTTTTAGCGGGTTAGGGTTTTTCGCCAAAACGAGATTTTAATGGCCATTCTTTCATTGATTAGTCTACTCTTTATAATAGTCCATATATAATTATATATTTTATCCATGATAATTCTCTGATTTTTCTTTTATGTGATGTAAATTTAATAGTTAAAATAAATTTATACAGGGAAAGAACATCTCAATATTCACAAATTGATAAAAAAATGAAAGTTAATAATGTAGTACCTTCATTTTTTATTGGATTCCTAAAAAACAACATTTATAATGAATTTTAATAATTTTTTCGGATTTTTTGAAGATTTAATCCGACCGATTCAGCCGATTTCTGATTCGGATCGATTTTTGAGGTGCCCGATCCTAGTCACCGATCCGTTTTTTAAACCATTGGAATTAACCATTGTAAATTTGGATTCCAAAAAGTGATGAATCTGCCCCTTACCTCTTAAATTATTCAAACTAGGCCTAATTCGTATAATCCATAATGATTGAGACAGTACGAAGACCACCATGATCCAGCACTCCATGGTCCAGCAACACGATATGCTGCGCCCACACCATATGTGATGCCACAGGCAAGGGTTGAAGCCTCATGGGTCCCACAACCTCCTAAAATTTAGAACCCCTTTTGAGTCAATTAGTCCTTAGAAATGATATTTTTAATTTTAAGGGTTATATATTGTAAGACTATTTATTTTTAATACAAAGATGTCATAATCATTTTTAGTAATGTGAAATCCAATAAATAAAAGTGTATTGCAACATTCAAGAAATTTCATTTCGAATTTTGTGTCTAAATAATGACACATCGTCGTCGACCACCCAATTTTAAATCTACCGGTCAATAATGATTTGACCTCCTTGTATAAAAAATAAATGATATCTTTTTATACTTATCCTAATTTTAAATTACCGTCAATTTCCAAAACTTAAAAGTTTACAAATAGTCTTCAATTGAACATATCAAAATATGTCACGAATAATTGAGATTGGTATTATCAAATTACCAGTGTACAAAACATCGACTAAGCCAAGGCACTCGGGCTGCCAAATTACTCAGACTCGTTAAAAGAAAAATAAAAATAAAGAAAAAGGATAATATATTTTACATGGCCTTCCCCTTCTCTTATATCAAATGTTAAATGGCATGCTGGTTGGGTAGGCAGCACTTGGGAAGCCAGTTTATGAGAGGTATTGAGTTTGATCCTCATGCTCACTTTTTTTTTTTGTACATCTTGTTTTTTTACTCCTTAAAAACAAGGATTCATGAGTAAAATGAGGATGATGTTTGTTGAGGGATCTCGAACCCCACCCTAATGGGAAATTTTCAAACTCCTATTTTTTTAAGTTGGGTCTCGAGCCCCCACCATGATGGGAAGTAACTGCTTTTCTTAACTCCTTAAGAAACCATGATGGGAAATAAGTGTGCATACTACCCAAAGTGCCAAACTCGCCCATGAGTTTGAGAGATATCTAATTTCAAAATTATGAAAATATTTGGAAAAAAATTGCTTGGAAGTTAGATTTTCATACTAGGAATTTTTGGTCTGATTTTCAAATTTTTCCTGTCTAGAACATGTAGAATAAACCTGATCTGACATAATCAACTAGAAAGACTTTTCCTATCCCATACCACATATAGAGACTTTATAAATGCATAGAGGCTTTACCAAAAACCATAAGATCACCATTTTACAAGAACTGTCGATGCCCAAACTGTACTGATGATTTCCTAGCAAAACCGACCAGGTCAACGAAGTACCCAACCTGAAACATCCTTATGGCAGTCCACAGATTCCCTGGAAAAGCATTAACATGGATTAGGACAATCCAGACACCCCGAATGGTGCGGCCGGTAGGCCGTCGCATCCGGCTCTTAATTCGCTGGTTGCGGCAGCCATTGGCCGCACGTGGCCAACATACGTCAGTTTTGCATGGCCGGTGGTTGCTAGTGCTCGGCTGCCATCAGCCAGAACTTAACTCGGTTTAGACCAGAAACAAGTCAAAGCGATATTTGAATAATTCAAAATTTCAAATTGTATGCTATAGAAAAGCATTACTAATTGTACAAGTGACAAATTGACAGCAACTTGTACATGAAAATTAAAATATAAAAAATTATTATCTCACTTGATAGTTTTTACTTACATATCCTTTATACATTCTTTACAAATTGTTCCATGTTTGCCATTTTTGAGAATGCCAGAGACACTTATAGGCAAATGACGTGTTTCTTTTTGAATTCAAAATATTGATTTTGCTTTCAGGTTACATACAAACTATTAGATTACGTACACACCATTATCAGGAAAGGTTTCTGATATGATAATACATACATATACACTATTATCAGGAAAGGTTTCTGATATGATAAAGGGAAGCCTTCAAATAACGTGATAAATTCATATTACTAGAGTACTATTAGAGTTATGATCAACAATAGAACTTATCGTCATAAAAACAAAGATAAACTCAATATATTGGATCTAATTACCACCAAGATTTCTAGTGAATTTTCCATTGAGTGTACGTTATCATGCACAAATAGCAGTTATTTACATTTAGTTCATGAGAAATCTCTCTCCTAAATCTCCCATCGGGATCTTTCTCATGTTTACCTCATGGGAAACTAGACCACCCCTTTACCCAAAAAAAAAACCTAGACCACCCCTGAGAAAGTGCTCTCCGGCATAGTATCCCCCAAAATTTCTAGGATCGTCTACAAATTGATTATTTATCTTTTATACATGGAGATCACAATCATTCTTCTCCCTTATATTTCAAAATGTGTGGTTGTAAGAGTGACATAGAATAGACACAAAATTCTAAAAAAAAATCCTTCGAATTTATGACTTACTCCAAGCCATCCAATTTGACATCTAAGAAGTGAGAATGATTGTGATCTCTATGTACAAAAGATAAATGGTTTCTTTGAGACAATCTCAATATAAAAATATGTGAAACAAATTCATTCTATTATGGTACAAAGTGACTTTCACATGGCCAGACCTTACAAATGAAAAACATCTCCTGAAATATCTCTCCTGAAGGGAGATTTCTCATGAGAGCTTCATCTCTCAAGGCATGAAGCTGATTTTGTTGGAAATGTGGCCTATCAGGATTTTTTCTCCTGAAAATTCATTTATTCAATAATGGTACAAAAACCACATTGAAATATATGTGAAATCCCATGTGGCTAACATGAGGTAATGCCATATACATAGATCCATTTTTTAGCTTTAATAGGATGTATCACAGGAGGGAAAAACCCAGTATCACTGAAGGGAAAACCCAGTGGTGTGTTTGGATTCTTTGTAAATTGTGGGAATGCTTGGATAATATCCTATTATATAAGTCATTAGTGGACTAATGACAGACTTAGCTCATTAAATAGGATTAACCGTTTGGTAACAACTTGTTAATCTTAATTAGTTGCACTTAAAAGAATTAAGGTAGAAGCTACACTTGAATTTCAACTCCTATAGACCATGAATGTGAGAGTTACAAAATAAATGTGTTCTCGAGGTTAACCCCTCTAGAAAAGATAGAGAAAATGATAGAAAAATAGAGATAGAAAGTGAAGGAGATTCACCAAGAGAACTCTCAAGGTAGCTTGTCAGCGGATGGCTTAGTCTATAGGTTTTGGTATGAAACCTTAAGTCCCTCGTGTGATTTAAGGACAGATCCGAGTAAGTTGTTTATCGATTTTATTTATTTATTTATTTTCTTTATTGGGATTAACATATTTCCCACAACACAATCCTTTTTTGTAGGGGGTGTGACTTTTTTGCTCTTATTCATGCTTCTTTCTAATAAAACAAATCTGGGAAGGCGGTTATCTAGCGGGAAATCTCTCTCCTCATGAACCGAACAGACCATTTAGCCCCCATTTGGATCCTTGGAAAAGAAATTCTTACTAACAAATTATTTCCTCTAAAATACGTTTCTTGTGAAAATTCTGTAAAATGGATTTTTGTTGTTTGGATAACATCTGGATGCAACCTGGAAGATACATTTCTACTTGAAAAATATATTATATGAAAGGAATCTCATAGAAAAAAACATGGTATGGATGCAACCTGGAAGATACATTTCCACTTGGAAAAGAGATTATATGCAAGGAATCTCAGAGAGGAAAATATGGTATGGATGCAACCTAGAAGATATATTTCTACTTGGAAAAGAGATTATATGCAAGGAATCTCAGAGAGGAAAATATGGTAGAGATAGAGAGAGAAGGAAATGTCTAGAGCAAGAAATAGAAAGAGATTTTTATGAATGGAGAGACAGAAAGAGAGATGAGAAACAAAGATAAAAGGATTTTGAGAATAAGAAGCACAAGGAAGAGAGAGATGGGAAGAGATTCCCCTTTAATTTTTGGGCCCCGACAAGTTGTGCACTTGTTTTAATTTTTTTTGTCCGGGCTTTATAAGGAAATCTGACTAATTTTTAGCTTGTTAAGAACAACAATGTGTTTTAGGCTCAAAATAGAGAAAACGATAGCTAGTAAAAAAATATCCCACTCATACTTTAATTCCAAATGGTTGAAATGGACAATATCCTTGGAAACTATTTCTTGGTAATCTCTTTCCAATTTCAATAGCTTAAAAAAAGGGCTCTAGACGGTTGAGTGAGATTATTAATCCTCACGCCACTTAGTAGAATTGAAAATGAGAATTCCTTCTTCAATTCCCTTAAGAGATTTAAACTTAAAATGGCTCAACTACGTGTTAATTTTTTTATAAGGAAAAATATACAAAGAGAGCATTTACTTTTAAGGATGCGGTTAGCATGCACCCAAGCCCACACATGTAGAAATACGGGCTTGGCAATAAATATATTTTTTTAAAAAAATTAAATATAAAAAATTAGAAATAATATTTATTTTAAAAAAACATTTGGACCATTAATTGCCATTGTTTTTAGATAGACAACCTATTTGCATGCATCTTTAAGATGGTTGCTTTATACCTCTAGACCGCATATTGTAGATATGCGGTCAAGCCCCGCATGAAACAATTGTTCTTTTTAATTCAAGGAGATCACATTTGTTCTTGTTTGTTAGATTTCAAATCGGTTGATTTTGAGTGTGTAATTAACTAGACTCAAAGTTTGAAAAAAAAAATCTGAATGTGCAATTGACTGGACTCAAAAGTTTGAAAAAAAAATCTCCAACTTTCTAACATAGCCTAAGTCATCCAATTTGACATCTAGTAAGGAGCAATTGTGACTTGATTGTAACAATTGTAAAAAGCTTCATAGTATACAATTCCAAAGAATATTTCAGTTTGATAATTGATACTCCAGATTCTGACTAAACTTTCCTACTCAATTGAGGTTATGTGGGATTTGGAGGATGATGGAATGTTCATGGTCCAAGTCTATGTATAGATTGTTTTTCTATGATTGTGTGAGGTGGTTGTTGCATATGTTGATATCCAAAATCACCCACATAAGCAAATCTCATATTATGTGGGATTGGAATTGATATGGATAAGGTTCTTAAAGAAAATAAAAATCTAAAACGATTAGAACTCTAGGTATATCTGTTGGTTTTAAGATATATGTAATATCCATGGGAAGTTTCCTATTTAATTTAGATTCCTAACTTTATATATACGGGGTGAAAGAGGAAGCAACAGGTGTACCCAATTTGGATCATCATATGGGGAAATGTGGCTTCTTTTAAAGAGAGAGGTAGGGGCCACCTGTGCATGAGAGGCAACACCTCTCTAATACCTCTCTTTAGAGAGAAGATAGCTTTTTATAGAGGGAAACATCGCGAAGTGCCTTATATAGATGGAGAGGCCAATTTCCCATGGAGATTTTGGGTGGTTTCCTTTTTTACTTAGAGAAAGTCTTGATTGCTCTCAAGGTTCTCTCAAGCAGTGGAGATTATTTGATTGGGTTTTATAGAGCGTTAGATACATAAATATATGTCTCAAAATCTATGATGTAACTTTCATTGGTATAATGAGTTTCAGTTTGTTGTGTCTATAGATGTAGTCACATATGTGAGTAACCACGTAGATTCTCATGTTGTTTTTTTTGTTATTTCTTTCCTGCTTTATTTTTCTTACTTGTTAATTGTTCCATTTTTCTCGTACTTTATTTTTAAAAAATCAACCCATCGGGTTTAGAGCTTCCACGCACACCAATGACAACATAGATGGGCTTAAAGAAGTTTGCAAATGGCTAGTACCGCACAAAATTCAAGCTTTGCTTTGGATGGCCACACGAGGTAAGGTGCTGACCGTTGATAATTTAAGGAAAAAGGGATAAAATATTGGTGAATATTTGTTTAATGTGCAAACAGGATGAAAAAACAGTGTCCATCTATTTTTGCGTTGTTCTTTTGCTTATCAGATTTGGGTGTGAATTATTCAAAAAATGGGTTATATCTTGGAGTTACTGGGGATTTATGTGGATATAATGCAATACTTTCGGATGCCAAGATCAGGTTTGGTGATTTGGGAAATCCTTAAGAGTAGCAATTCTTTGGGAATTACAAAAGGAAAGAAACAAAATAACTTTTGAGGGTATGGAAGGAAAAAAATAGAATAACTTTTGACGGTATGATTATGGTGCGTAGAAGAGTTGAAAAGGAGAGCCTTGCTTTAGAGGTGACTTTCTATAACTAAAGAGGGATGGGGGGATTTCCTTTGTAGACTTTACTGTTAAGGTCTCAAATATCATCAATCAGCAGTATCATATGTTTTGGCCTGTGGGTAGATGGCTACCACCTACTAAGGGATATTTACATTTGAAATTTGATAGGAGTTCTGTAGGTAATCCTAGACTAGCTGGTATTAGTGGACTCTTAAAGGATTCACAAGGCATGATTAGTTTCAGTTATGCGGGTTTGTGTGGCTCCATGACAGCTAATCAAGCCGAATTAAGATCTTTATAACAATACTTTGTATGTGTTATCGGGCATACTATTGTTGAAAGAGATTCACTTAATGCTATGAAATGAAATGACGTAGGGAAGAGCAAAGCAATCTTTGTTTGGAGGCTGAAGTCTTCTAGTGAACTCCGACTCCGGTTCCCGCTCCGGCTCCGGCTCCGGCTCCGGCTCCGGCTATGGCTATAGATCGGCGCTTGTCACAAAATGCCACTTTTCAGGATGTATGTGTTTAGAGAGGCAAATTGGGATGCTGATTCTTTGGCTAGGAGAGGTGTGGAGTTCCATTCTTTAATTACTGTTGAAACTTGAAACTGTACTTGTTGCTTAGATCTTTGTAATCTTTTGATACTTGAATAAAGGTTAACCTTTTCAACATGAAAAAAAAAGCCTACCCGAATCTAAGCCATTGATTCCAAGCAACTATTCTACGAATCCACCATAGCATTTAAATAAATGTTTGCTTGAATATGATTGCTAATAGTTAATTAGTCTGACAAGAACCGCGTCCAAAGTCCTAGTTTGTTTCCCACAACAAATAAGAGAGAGAGAGAGAGTTTGCACCAGTCCCTTTTGAAATAGAGAGAGAGGGAGAGAAAGAGAGTGAGTTTGCACCAGTCCCTTTTGAAATAGAGAGAGAGAGAGAGTTTGCACCAGTCCCTTTTGAGAGAGAGTGAGTTTGCACCAGTCCCTTTTGAGAGAGAGAGAGTTTGCACCAGTCCCTTTTGTGAGAGAGAGAGAGTTTGCACCAGTCCCTTTTGAGAAAGAGAGAGAGATTGCACCAGTCCCTTTTGAATTAGAGAAGAGAGAAAGAGAGCTAGCACCCGTTTCTTTTGAATTAGAGAAGAGAGAGAGAGAGAGAGCTAGCACCTGTTCCTTTTGAATTAAAAATGAGAGAGAGAGGGCTTGCACGACCGCCTTTTGAAATAGAGACAAAAATAGAACAGCAAAAAAGTAAAAGGGCTTCTAGTGCTCAAGCAAAACATTCATTCAAGATGTGTGTGTGAGAGAGAGGAAGAAGAAATAAGAGAGAGCGACACTACTACTCAATCATAGCTTTCATGCATTACAGGTGTGTCAGGGTTATACATAAACCGCACCTGCCTCAAACAAGGCCTTAGCTTTCTTTATATTTGAGCAAAAGTGACATAAGACTCATAACTTTCTAGAGAGAGAGAGAGAGAGAGAGCTTTAAAAGCAGTGACAACTTCTTTTGGAGTTATGGGATATCTATCAACCCATGCTGCTCTACTACCAAACCTACAACTCAAACTAGAGAGAGAGAGAGAGCAATTACATTAGTAAACTTCTAATTATTGCAGCTTGGGCACTACTAGTTTCTGTAGTTTCAAGCAACTCTGAGAGTTTCTCACTCAAATCATCAACTTCTCTGTGCAAGCTCTTAATGTAGTTGCATGTCTCTTGAAGAACCTTTGATGCCGATACCTAGGCAAAAAAAAACAAACCAAAAACCAATATTAATAAGAAAAAAAGTTGCACATTTCCATGAAAATGTAAGTTCATAGAACAATATCTAGTTAACTATACACTTATAAATTACACAAAAAAAAATAAAAAACAAAAGTTCATAAAGGAATGTTTGGTTACCTTGTCCGAGCTCCGATTTCGGATCTCTGGTAAAAGTGATTGCAACTTCGACACAAGATCTATAATTTGATCATCTGTGATCCTCGAGGAACCCGATTGCCTCGATCGTGATCTTCTGCTAGACATCTTCAATGCTGACTATGCCACAAAAGCTGAGAGAGAGAGAGAGAGAGAGGTGGTGCTTGTATCACAAGAGCTCAAGAGAGAGGGGGGGGGGGGGGGGCTTGTGCCTTAATAGTTACCACACACAGGAAAATGGGCTTTATGCTCCAAACACAAGAAATAGACAGTCAAATGCACCAAATTAACAATGTAACGAGAGAGAGGAGATGGGTGGGGTTAGGGGCATTAAATAGAGAGAGAGAGAGAGAGAGAGAGAGAGATGTAGTTGA
The DNA here is from genome assembly GCF_000471905.2 of Amborella trichopoda. The sequence continues at coordinate 6,783,337 of NW_006494904.1, forward strand.
GAGTAGAGACGACTAG
>NW_006494904.1:6783372-6823512 GCF_000471905.2 Amborella trichopoda
AACGAACGAAGTAAGTACGACGTACGACGTAGACGACAACGTAACTAAGTAGTAGAGAGAGAGGAGAGGTAGGTGGGTAGGTAGTATAATAGAGAGAGAGAGAGAGAGAGAGAGAGGAGAATCAGTTTGTAGAGATACGCCATGCTGGCCTCTCTTTCTGTGTCCCCAACTTGGGGTTGATTTTTTTCTCATGGGTTTGGAGCCAATGAGGCGGGAGCGTGTCAGGGGAACACGCAGGCCATGTACTCATCATCTTAGGCTGGAGAGAGAAAGAAGTGAGAGGGTGCAATAACATTGTTAGAGAGAGAAAGATGAGAGAGAGTGTAATAAAATTGTTAGAGAGAGAGAGAGGGTGCAACACATTGTTGGTCCCTTGGTCAAACCTCAAGCCCCAGGCTCCATTCCAACTCATCAGTGGATCTTTGCACCTTCTCGGACACGTGTCAACTTGCGGTGCGACGCATTGAAACGGCCCGATTAGTCGCCAATTACTCGGCTTCGGACGCGGTGGAAGCTCCACTGTGAAAGACTCTTATTTTGGGAAATTTTTATATAGCGCCGAGGCTCTAAACAAGCAAATTAGAACCCACCACAAAAATTTCACTATAAGAGGTTATTTTGATGTACAAATATCTTCAAACTGATCATCTCCGTATCAAGATCAATCGACATGAGAAAAAAATGGATTTTAAGATTTGGAAATAGTGCATCTTGTGATACATTTTTGGACTCTCATTTTTCAAGATTTTCAAGTTTTCATAGATCTGCTTGATCTACACTATTTTTGAAGCTTTAAAATTTGTAATTAATGATAAAAATATATTTTAAGGCTATCAAAAAAAATTTTAATATTGAAAACACATTTCTTGATACTATTTGAAGGTGGACTCTAATTTGATTGTTTAGAGCTTCAGCTCTATACAGCACCCCCTCCCCCCTTCTTCTTTTGTATGGAGCGTCAACAATGTACTATACATCCCACTCCCTCGGGCAGATGACCTGTTGATTTTATTTTATTTTATTTTATTTTATTTTTTTCACTCTCAAATTTTGGCAACCACCTAAAAAAATCATTAGATTATTGCTTTTAAAAGTTGAAATTTGAATTTTAAGTTCTCTAAGAATTAGATCTCACCTCAAATATTTCGGTTCTCTAATCAATCTTAAGAATTTTTTATTTTATTTTCGTTTCTTCATGTATACATAGAGTGTGAGGTAAGGTAATTTCCTTTATTGATGCGAGTCCATGGGTTGAACAGGCTATATCTCTAAATTTAACGCCTTACAATTACTCCTAGGTTGAATTTTACTTGAAGAAACAACTAGACAACATACTCTTACTAAATATTTTGGCTTTTTTTTTAATGGTTTTAACGTACTAGAGGTGGCAATGAGCAAGACTAGGATTAAGCAATGGGCTAGGTTAGGTCAGGCCGTACTGGACTGAGATGGGTTGTGACCTATCCAATATTCCCTACAGATTGCCAAAAAATGCCTACCTAAGCCCGAGATTAGCCGTGCATCCGGCCCAGTGCCACCCTTAATTCAATAATGTTGTCGTCTATCATTCACTAGTGAAAATTTTATTGCAAGAATCGTTAATTTTTACTCATTATTAAGCGAATATACTTCTAAGAATTTTAGGACGCCTCTATCAAGAAAGATAAAAATTAATTTTTTCTCATTGTTAGGCGAATTTTTCTATACTTTTAAGAATTTTAGGACGCCTCCATCAATAAAGATAAAGACTTTTGCCTTGGGTTCCAAATCTCTTGACTTCTTGTCGAATTTTGTGCGTATTGGAGTCCTTTATTAAAGAGTTTTTGTTTACGAATTTTTAGGGATTTTTTGGGCAATGTTTATCCTCGTTCATGGGTATAGATTTAATTTCTTTAGTTTCTTCTCGAGTGGAGAGAGCAGTGCTAAAAGAGTTAAATAATATGAGAAGTAGAAGAATCAAATGTCATCCTTAGGGAGATCCTTTCGTGGAAATTAATACAAGATATCTTTACTTCGTGGAAATTAAGGGGTACTTTTTTTTTCTTCACTTCGTGTTTCTCATGATGCAATTTCTTTTGAGTAACTTCTAATAATATTAATGATTTTGGTCCAAAAAGAAAAAAACAACAGATCTTTATGTATTTCAAGAATATTCTAGAGGTAATTTTGTAATTTTTTTTTTTTTCGAAAATATATCAAAGAAAAATAAGGTGTCAATTTGATTACGTAGAAGTATGATGCACTTTACAAATCCACTTATAAAGGTTGTTCTAATTTTGAAAAGTGAAAACCCTACATTTGATCATCTCGACTTCGAGATGTATAAAAATAAAAAAAGAAAAAAATTTCAAATCCTAGAAATAGTGATCTTGTAATAAATTATCTAGAACAACTATTTTTATTTTAAGTATTTGTAGATATGTGAGATTTAAACTATTTTTGAAACTTTAAATTTCATATATTAGGGGTGAATATTGATTTTCATATGAGAACCGCATTTTGCAAGATTTAGAGGTATGTCTGACTTCGATTGTTTAAAGTTGATACCTCATAGAAACTACACCCTTTATCAAATCACATCTTAGAGCTGTAATATTTAATATTTTATCATCTATGTAATTTGATAAAGTTTAAAACCATTTGAAATTTGATAAAAAAAAAAAAAACGAATTATTTGAAATTAGATAAAAGAGTATATGTAAAATAGATCATCTCGAAGATTTGATAATTCTCCATCAACTCAAAGTGATATGAAATCATGAATAGATTTGGTTCTTTTTCATTGAGAAGACTCTTTCAGTTTATCATCTGATTGCTCAATAAAATTGTTCCTTTATTATGTCAATCATCAGGCATGCTGGTTACCTTGTGTATAATAAATAATCAGCTCTCTAAAATTTTGAATAAATTCACTTAAAAAGCTACAATATATATTTTAAACTTAATAATATCCCCAATATATACTCGAAGGATCCACCTTATACCGTTCAAAACTTGGATACACAAAACCTGGTTTTGCATATCCTAGGATCGTCCCAAGACTTACTCAAAGGTATATATATATATATATATATATCTCTCTCATCATTCTATAAGTTATTTATTGATACAAATTTGGATCAATTTAATTAATCAATTGTTGGAATCAATCTCACCCACCAAAGACTTTTAAAAAGAAAAATGTAAAAGAGATACACCCCTAATTTACTATTCGAAAATAAAATACACATCAATAACATTAGTAGAGGATTGGGAATCCTTGGATTTACTATATTTAATCAAAAGGAGGAAACAAAATCTTGAGTTAATAAACTCAAGACACCTTGGTGAAATCTTCATGACAAAAAGATCCTAAAAAAACCCTAAACAAATGAAGAGAGCTGAGATTAAAAATGAGGAAAAGACGCTAAACAAATGAAGAGAGCTGAGATTAAAAATGAGGAGTTATGAGCCAAATAATCGGCGATGAGGGAGTGTGATCACAAGGCACATGAGGTAGATCTAGTGGACAGCGTAGACTGTACCCGAGTCACGAGTTGTCCCCATTTTTAATATCACACCCTGTGGCCGCTCACGCCCCTTTGCTTCTTCCCTTTCAAACCCTAGAAACCCATTTACAATCGGTTTGATTTTGTTCGTTAGAAAAAATTCACAATCGCCCATGGCAAATAGATGTAGATGTGGAATTGGATGGCTGGGGGTGTGTCACTCGCGTTGTACTCAAAGTTCGACAATTTTTTAGTGTGTCATTCACGTCGTACTCAAAGTTTGAAAAAAAAATTTGGACTTTAATTGGAAAAAATTTAGAGTCCAATTGTCAAATTTTTATGTATGACGTCTTAGGGTGTTTTTTACTAGTGTTGTCAACATCAAACCAACTACTAAAACGATGATGGATCTAGTCCAGTAAAAAATTACTCAACATTAATTTGTTTTCTATTTTGTGTTCTTATATTAATTAGATGAAATTTTCCATTTTATTTTTGCAACAACAGTATTACCTGCTTTGGCATACTCTTCTAACATGCATTTCTATAAAAACATCCTATTATTCCCTTCTTTTACCTGTTTAATTTCACCGATCTATTAACAAACCCATTTTTTCATTCTCTAGCATGGAATATGAACAACCCTTTTTTCGATATTTTTCCATGTTTCACTTGTATATTCCTTTTCTTTTTTTAAAATGTTTTTCACATTTTTTTTGCCTCTCTCAGTATTAAATAACAGTGTCTTTCTCCTTGTTTAAAGCTACGGTGCCTTCTTCTTTCTCAATGCCACTTGCCACTAGTTTTTCATTTTTCGGTTTTAAAAAATACAACTTATTTTGCCATCTAAATTAAATTACCCATTTTTTAGTTAACGTCTTTATCAAAGTTATCTATATTAGAAATGTATACAATAAGACTATTTTGGTAAAAAGAGTTTACAAGTATTATTGACCATTAGATATAAAAATCGGGTGGTTGTGGATGTGTCATTGTTCAAAATAAAATTTTTCGAATGTTGTGACACACTTTAATCTATTAAATATCACATCCAATAGTTGATTGTGACTTCCTTGTACTAAAAGTAAATAGTATATACATTCCTATTTATATTTATCAATTTTAAATGCACCCCCTTAATATTTTTTTTCCCCTTCATGCAAAATAGAATTAAATTACTAAGAATAATAAAATAATAAGGTTACAACTTTATTTGTAGAAATATGGTATGGTTTGTATAAAGTTGCAACTTTATTTGTAGAAACAAGATTGCGTTATTCTACACCGTCTATTTTATTTAGACAATGTAGATTTGACACATTTGTGAAACAATATTGATACGTGACACACTTTTTAAAATAGTGTACAATTTAGATCGTTCAAATAAAATCGATAGCATAGATTAACACAACCTCATTTCTACACAAAATTGCAACCTCATATAAAAAATTTTATTATTTTATTAGTAATTATTTTTTAATATAGAATGAATTTCTTTTACCACAGTGGTCATAAAGTATCTAGTTTTTAACATTTACCATTTTTTATTATTTTTAAGAGTTCAAAATTGCGTTGAACTGGATTTCATCTTTACTTAATTATGAAAAGATGACCTCAATAAAATAGATTAATTAGTCGGTGAACACCATGGAGTGCAGAGCTTCTAGTACGGCTCATTAAGTAATGACACCGACTACTTAGAATATATACATCTTTAATGCTTGGGCATTTAATTCATGCTTCTAAGGGAGATTGTGGGTGGCTTCACTCTGGATTTTCAATGTGCATCGCATTTCGTTCGAATTCGGTGCAAATTGTGTGGCAAAAATCAAGTTGAAATGTAAATCGGGCTGGCAACGGACCGGGTCACCTGCTACCGGTATATGGCCCCATTAATTTGTCTAGCTTGAGCCCGAAACGACAATCGTTGGCCCAGCTCCAGCCCAAATCAAGCTCAATCCCAGCCCGACTAGATATAATTTTATTTGGGACGGGATCAAAACTATTTTTAATGATATAAACTCATATATTCAAGCATATATTATGCGAGGGTGTGGATTGCATCAGGTTCAACCTTAAACCATCAAAGTGAGGTGCACCACCAAAAGTTATTATTGGATGTATCTTTGATGTTAAAAATTCTTAAGATGGCCAGAGAATCTATTTTCATTTTTAATTATACTGTTTTAGACTCAAAAAATGGTTCAAATCAAGTAGAGCTAGAAGCATATGAAAATCTTGAAAATGGATGGTCCAGATAATTTGTTGCAAGACGCATTATTTTTGACATTCGACAATTTTTTTTGTTTTTTTTCATTTTCATACATCTTAATGTCGAGATGATCAATTAATGATCAATTTGAGTGTTTTCCACCTTCAAAACAACCTTTTACGGTTGATTTTTTTGGTGCACCTTAGTTATGCATTTTAAGGTTGCAACCTTATATAAGTTTTTTCCATTATATAAATTTATTATATATATCATGCATCAATGTTCAAAAAATCGAACCAGACTCATAAACCAACCAGGGCCATGTCTGAGTAATCGGTAAACTGGTTGGTTCACCCGACCTAACCATGTAGGTCCCGTCCTGTCCAAAAAGTGTTAAAAAAAATAAAAAAACACAAAAAAATCCAAAACAATATGAAAAAGTGTATTTAAAACATAATTAGACAAAAAAAATCCAAATTAAGTTGAAAAGTAGTGAAAAACTGGATTTTAAAAAATTCAAATGCACAAAGAAATTTCAGAAATAATCCAAAAAAGAAGATAAAGTGTAAAAATAATTATTCATGGCCAAAACACTTTTCTATTTTTGCCAAAATTATATCAAACATTGAAAACCACATTGCAAACAAATCCCTTATTTTTTGGGATCATAGTTTTTTTTAAAAAAAAATCAATACCCTGCCGGACCACCGGAACAGACCAAAACTAGATCGGCCTGATTCTGGTTTGGAGCCCAAATTCTATGCTTACTAAGGAAATAGAATGTGAAAAATGTAGAAACTCTTCAAGGTTACAGTATATAATAACTAAATAATAATTTGGGCTCAAACTCCAAAGTTGTGTTCTCCTCACCCTCCCTCGCTACTATCTCAATCGGGAATAAACATCAACAGTTGACGGTCTAGATTAGCCCTACACCACCCACCGACTCAATCTTAGGCGCTCATTTATGAGAAACACAATAAACTAACCATTTATCATGTACCATTCAAAAAAATATTAACCGTTGGTTTTATTAGCACAGTGTTCAAGAGGTCCGTCTCCGTGGAGTGTGTGCAATAATACATCACGTGCGATGGATAATATTTTTTTTGGCTGCATTGTAATGAGCAATGTGACCCTTATTTCAATGAATTCAAAGGGAATCCGTGTGACTTCCCAAACCCCATGTAAAGTGATTTATTGTTTGTATAAAATAAATGTATAATTAATTTTTAAGTGATATTCTTGAAAACACAGTCACCGAAGCACACGAATTTTTGTTCTAGAGAAAAAAGAAATTTATTAAATGAAAACATTTAGGGTGCGTTTTCACTGTTGAGTCGGTTCATCCCTAGCAGGGAGTTCTATTTGTTTTCTTCTATTTCTTTCTCTAGTTTTGCTATTATAACTTTGGACCTTTGCTCTTTTATCCAATGAAATTTAATATTAATGATAAAAAAATATTAAAAAACAAGAGATGAATCATTTAATATTTGACTTATATCTTTTGATATAGTTTCAAGAAATCCATCAAATGACTCAAATCATGAGATAGAAGAGTTGGTATTTTAGGAGTATTTGCATAAGTGGGGGAAATATTAAATAGTTTATAGTTTAGGTGTATTATGATAAATTCCTCTGAAAAATATTTTTGTTTATTTTCATGTGGAGAGAGAAGTGTTTGCAAACAAGGCATGCTCTTATCTTTAGATACATGATTTATTTGAGGGACAAGGTTTCTATGAGTTGAGTCGGCCGACTCACCTATTTAAATGAGACTTCTTTCTAAATTCTATTTTAGGGATGGATTTTGGATTCAAAATTTTGGGGAATGAAAAATCTCAACCACAAAAAATAAGAACTTCGAAAAAATAAAAATAACAAATAAAAATAAATATTTTTAGCATAGTTTTAATACCATCGATTTCACTTTTTTATGGGGCTACCATTTTCTAACATCCATCTTCAAAATTGGTGTGACATGCGTCAAGGGATGCTATTGTAGAAGTGTATCCCCTGCACATATTACTTTTCCTTATATGAGTAAATGCTAATTATTTTTTGTCGATTTATGTTTTTGGATTATTTTTTTTCGATTTTTTTTCAATAAAACCGATTTATTACTAATGTTTTAGTTCACCAATATATTATTAGTTTCTGAATTGCTAACTATGGCTTTGACTAGACCAGACATCTCACTAATTTAATTGCTGGCCCAATCCTAATAACATTGCTTGCATGACGTAAAATCTACTTCACCGGAAATAAATCCTAGGTAAAGTAACGGCTCAAGAGCTAACGATGTTCCTTTTTATTTTGTACTGTCGAAACCTATTTATTATCAAAAGGGGCTTCTATTAATTTGATATCCACTTGACCATTCAAGTTCTTGCATTTTATTAGTTCAAATTTTGAATCAACAAAATGCAGGAGCTTCAAATCTTAAACCTTGGGCTAATGGTTTGGAGAAAATGATACTCGTTTTATGGAATTTATATAAAAGAGAGAGAGATGAGGGGAAACATGTGATCCATCCAAGGTGGACGGCAACAATATCCATATTCTCATAGCATTAGGGGCATTTGATTTGCACAAATAGGCATATATATTTTCTTGACCAAGGCGAACAATCCTATGAGAAAACTCTGAAGAAAAGCTTAGAGAATAGTTTATTTCCTTTTTGAGTGAGAGAGAGAAATGCAAAGACTGCACACTCATGTTTATGAAAAAAATAGTGTCCTAAGATTGAGCAAAGACTATCATGGTTAGATTAGAAACTCAATATCCAGATTTTTCTTAATATTTATACACCGATTGTAAAGTGATTCCAAGATTTCAAAATGAGAAAATCCTTCTATGCCTCTCATTTGCTCATGAGAGTAGATCTATAATGTGCACCTACTAAAGTATGCCATACCTACTCATCTCATTTTTCATACACCAAACGTTAAAGGGGTGCGGATTACACAAGGCGCCTTCCTTGTGTAGTAGAAGTAAGGCGAAGATGTAGTTTTGGTGTCAGAAACCTTATGATGGCTTGAAAATTTATATATGTTCCTTCTTATGTAAATAAATTTTTTATTATGGTCCAGATCGGTCAGAGTTATAAATATTTCATAATCTTGAAAATTGACAGTTCATATAAGATTCGTCATATATCTCAAGTTCGAGATGATCAAATGAAGGATTTTCTAACGTTAAAACACTCCTTTTTAGGGGACTTTTTTAGGTCGACACCTTACATAAACTTCTTCCTTTAATTAATAATATAGCAGTTTTTAGAATATCTCTTAATAATAGCAAATCTCCAACTAAAACAAACCAAGTTATATCTGTTGAGACAGTTTGGGGAAAACTATTTTAGCTTTGCAGGGTCATGTGGTAATACTTCGGCAAACCATGATGAATTGTGCGCTGCTCCAAGGAATTAAAATCATAAGGGATTGTCAAATTGGTGACTTTTTCGCCTTCTGCAATAAGGTGTCTGCTCCTCCTGGGCCTTTAAGAAGTTTATAGTTTAAGATTTTGAATTACTCTGCGGTTTTTATCTTTTACCTTTAAGAAGTTTATAGTTGAAGATTTTGAATTAATGAGAGCAAAGTGAGGTGCTCTTTTGGATAATTTGGTTGTTTCCGATGTAAAGTGGAATTACTTGTACTCTCCAGCTTATTAATAAAATCTCGCACTCTTGTTGGAGAAAATAAATAAATATATCTGTTCATTTTCTAAACTCCGGCTTTCTTTTTAGAGTTCCCTATCATGTCACGTATTTAAATTCAACGATTTGTCTCCGTATACTTTCTTGATACTCATCGTAATATAACTCTTATATCCATTGCAAAATGTAAGATGCTTTTTAATTCAATTCTTTCTTAAATTGAATTCACCTAAATTCGTTAGTATTCTCTGTTTTCGATTAACTTTTGCTTTTTCAATTTAACTTTTACTCTTTTAAATTCTTTGGGTCACACTGTTTGTTAACCAAATTAGAGTATATAAAAAAGGCAAGCTCCCTCACCTTAATGGCTTTAGAAGAACAAAGAGGAGGCCCTTGGATTAGATTTTCAAAGTTGTTCACATCATTGTTCGCAAAATCGTCCGATCTAACCGCTAACCTCCCGGTTAGATCGGAGCCAGCCTTTTCGGCTGTTAGGGTGATCAACCGGTATTTAAATTTTTTTTAAAAAATGTATATAAATTCTCAAAAATAAAGAATTTGATTTGTAATGTATTTTTAAATATTCTTTGCATTATGGTAAAGATTAATTTTGTTCATTAATACTTACTTTTATATGTTTTCCCATCTGTTTTAGAAAATTTAAAAAATAGCCTTGAAAAATATAAAATGGGTTAAAATCCATTTTTTTCATTAATTTTCAACTTCATTTGAATGTGTTTTGTTTTAATTATTCTTTATATTCTTTTCACATTTTAATGGATTTCTTTTTGTAATTTTTTTTTTTTTCAACACTTTTTTGACCACCCGGGATTTGCCCGGTTAGAGCGGTTGAATCGGCTAGTTTACCGGTTAAGCCGGTTAAATCGCTTCCAGACCCATATCCAATTAACTATTCTGGTTTGATTTTGTGCCCGGTTAACTGTTCTAATTTGATTTTGCGCCTAAGGACCGGGCAAGTGGCCTGATTTGGCCCTACTCGACCCCTTTTTTTTTTTTTGTTTTTGGCCCCATCATAGGTCATTAAGAGGAAGAGGGAGGAGTTGGTCATATCAGATTTCAGATTTCTTCGTATATTTTGTGGAGTCCCATAGATGAGAAGCAACAACGGCAATGGAGTTACAGATTTAAAGAAGCGAGAGCTCTCGTAGAAAGAGTAGGGCAGGAATACAGTCCGGTTCTCCACATGTTACGCCAATAACATCATGCACTTGTGCTCCATTCGGGCCAAGTTACAGTAGAAGGTGTCCATAGGGGTGGATGACATTGTACTCTTGGCCCTCAGTGGCGACGACAAAACCGACATGATATTTATGGGCCTCGACCTGATGGGCTTGGGCCTCGACCTGATGGGCTTGGGCCTGATGAAGAAGATAATCGTGATTATATTCACTGTATCGTGTTTGAAAAGTGCTTGGACATACGATGACTCTCTATGTTATTGAGTTTTGAGGAAAAAGTTGATGAAAGATGTCTCTCTTCCTTTGTGCCCTGTCTATGGTCATTGAACACAAGTTTATATGCCGTGTTACGCTCACAAGGGGCACGCAAATTGCCCATCCGTTTTTATCCCATCATATGCTATAGTTTTCTACTCTCTTTTTCAGGATTTCTGTCTGTGAATTATTTCTAGCTATAAATCATTTTTTTCAAATTCTATCCTGCATAAATATTTTTCCATTTTTCTGAGACTTTATAGTTTTGTTTGTTATTTAATCATTAATGTTTTTATTTTTGCATTTTTACTTTTGAATTTTTAGCCCTTTTTTAGGGTTGTGTGCTACTTAGTTCTGTTTGTTATTTAATCATTAATGTTTTTATTTTAGCATTTTTATTTTTGAAGTTTTGAGCCCTTTTTTTGGAGTTGTATGCTCTACTTGAGCGAGTCGACTCACCAGAGTTAGCTTGTGCAGGGCCTGAGTCCGAGTCCAAGCCCATGTCGACTAATTGCACCTTTTGAGGTAGAGCAAATAGAGAAAATGAATCACTGGCAGGGCAAAGCAGAGCATATTTCACACTGGAGCTTACCCCCCCACTCAAACAAAGCTTCAGTACAAGAAAATTGAAGGCTTTTTGCCCACTTATCACTGTCATCAAACTGGTCCTGAAACTAAACCAACCTCTTATTCTCTCTCTCCACAACTCTTAAGTCGAACTTAAATATCGAAATCAAAAATAAAATGAACTGTGAGAAAGATATGTATAAAATATATCTATATATAAGAAGATTTGGAGCCAAGATTCAAGATGAAAGTCTAAGCACACGTACCTCGGCATATCTACAAAACATAGACAACCTACTCAAAAGCAAAAAGAAATGGGAGAAATACCAAGCCAATAGAAAGAAAAAACAAACGGCATCAGCAACACATGCATAACACATGAAAGGCACTTTAGAGAGAGACGAACTTTAGAGTGAGAGAGAATGAGAGGCCAATTACTTCAGCTGTGGTGGTGGTAGTGTTGGAGGTGCAGCAAGCGTGTGTATGCACCCTCGGGCCTAGAGGCAAGCTCCCCATGGCTCCCTTGCTCCACCACCCTCCCATCCTGCACAACCCCAATACTATCCACTCCCCTAATGGTGGACAACCTATGCGCTACCACCACCGTGGTCCTCCCCTTCATCAACCTCTCCAAGGCCTCTTGCAAAACGTGCTCTGACTCTGCATCCAAAGCACTCGTGGCCTCGTCCAGGAGCAACACAGCCGGGTCCTTGAGCACTGCCCTTGCGATCGCTATCCTCTGCCTCTGACCCCCTGAAAGTTGAACACCCCTCTCTCCAACAGCGGTTTTATAACCATCGGGCAAGGCACTTATGAACCCGTGTGCATTCGCCGCCTTAGCTGCCTCTATCACCTCGGCTTCAGTTGCCCCCTCTCGACCATAGCTTATGTTATCGTGTATGGTAGCCGCAAAGAGGATAGGCTCTTGTTGCACAAGCCCGATGCGTTTGCGTAAATCACGAAGGTTTAGGCGACGAATATCACGTCCATCGATGGTTACTCGACCCGCACTGGGGTCATAAAAGCGCTCGATCAAAGCGAGGATTGAACTTTTGCCAGAGCCACTTGCACCTACGAGGGCTAGGCTTTGACCAGCTCGAATGCGTAAGTTGAGGGCCTTCAGAACCTGGACCTCAGGGCGGGAGGGATATGAGAAATCGACATGTCGGAACTCAATCTCACCACGTATTGACTCAATAGGGTCGGCATCCTTGTCATCAGGGTCAATGGCCGTGGGGCGGTCAAGGATGGAGAAGACCGAGCTTAAGGCCTCACTGCCCCGGATAATCTCAGGGGTGAGACTAACAGTCTCGGCAACAGAGTTGGCAGTAATGACGAGCACCACGAAGACCTGGTGGTGCAAATTTAATAGGATTTTTATTTTTGAATATTGAGAACAAATAAAGTTATATGACATAGGAAAATGACCATACAAGACCTGTTGATTTCAACAGATGGTGACTAAAGATGGAGATGATAAGTAACTCTTGCTTGACAAATAATGGTGGATCTTGACAGAGTTACACATCCTCTCCACCATGTGAATTAGGCCCCCAAATTTGCAAATTGAGGTCATACATGTTTCATGTACACAAGGGTTTCACAGGATCATGTCCTGTAATATAATAAAATATTTACTTATGCTACATATATTGGGTTCAATTATATCTTATTTTGTTTGAGAACTTTAATCAATAAAGAGCATTGAGATTTGGGGTATATAGTATCACACTCCGAGAAGGAATGTAAAGAACAAAAAAGGCTCCCAAACTTAAATTAATTTTTTGATTATTTAAAATTAGTTATTTTTAGAGTTCAAATAAATTAAGAATTGATTTACCCAAAACAAAAGAAATTATGAATTGTGACACTTTTTTAATAATTTAATTACAAAAGTTTGCCATTTGAAAACTATCCAAGTAGGAATACCTCTTTATAGAGTCTTTATAAAAAAGATTTCCCTACATATATAGGATTAAAATAAATTTAAAATTTTGTGTAAATTAAAATTTTAATTTATATAATGTATTCTTGATTTTTTTGCTGACAAAGTTTCATTTCAACAATGATGTGAAATTAATGTATTCTTGAAAAGTAAGAAAATAGCACTTTCTTTTTTTTTTTTTTTGAAATTTATTGCTGACAAAGTTTCATTTCAACAATGATGTGAAATTAATTTATCTTTAAACAATAAATTTCACAAATAAATAAGGTTTGATAAATTCCAAATTCAACTCTATTTCCTTAATTTTTCTACCTTTGATAAAATTAAGGAATATAATTTTTTTATGCATTAATTATGAAAATGTATTATTTTAAAATATCTTTTGAGACGGTTCTAAAAATTTTTGTATCAGTTTAAAACTTGAAATCTAAAAAGCTACTAGATAATTTGATTGGTTGCACTCGTGCATTGCACAAGTTCCAAGAGTTCAGACTGGCACTAATCCAATTCTTAGGATTACAAGAAATGGTTGATGCAGTGGTTGTATTTTGGATGATTGATACAAGGGGAACCTTTATTGGGTGAACGATAATCGAGGTATCCGCTTTTCTTTCAAAGTAGTCTATCATAGAAAAACAATAACACAACTTTTATTTTTCACTAGGATTTTTATCATTTCCAACATATAGAGTTCTTTGCTAAAACTTAACACCTAAATTCACAACCAGGAAAACCAAGACACATTCCCAAAGATAATATCCCTTTGCATAAAACTAACTCAATTTAATTAATAATAATTAATAAATAAAATACTAAACGTAACAGCACAAGGTTTAATTTCAACTAACCTTAATCACGCGAGAAAAGGTGGAGGTGCCATGTTGAACAAGGCGAGCACCGTACCAGAGAATGAGAGCCTCGGAAGCATAGAGGGCAAGCTGAGAGACACCAAAGAGGAGGCCGGCAATTTGGCTGCGTCGTAGAGCGCGATGGGCAGGAGGGCGGAGCTCGCGTCGAAAGAGGGCTAGGAGTTTGGATTGGGCATTGAAGGCAGCGACAGTGCGAATGTTGCTCACACCCTCTCCGGCAACCATACTTGCCTTTGCGTGGGCCTTGGCTGTGTCCCCCGCAAACCCTTTTAGTGACAATTGCTGTAGAGGATGGAAAGAAACCAGCATGCAGATAAGGATTCAATGATTAATCGACAAACTCTCTCCCTAACAGAAAGAAACACTTTAAAAAATCTTTGAACTACCAGAAAAGGATCAATTCGTTGCAATCTTACGGGAAGTACATTGTGATCCATGTAATGAGGGTTTTAAAAAATGCCAATCCGGATAGGGAATCAGTGGGACCGATCTGGTTCCCACCATATACTAGAAACCGGCAATCCCTACTAGGAACCAGCCAGTTCTTTGACAAAACCAGCTGGTTGTGTCAGGAACCATCCGACCCAGCCCCACCTTTTATTTTCAATTACTTTTAAAAAATTTTATATTGTTCTATATTTTTTTATTGGCCAATTTACTTGGCTCGATCACCAATCTGGACTGTCGATCCATACCAGTTTTCAAGGGGCCGATCTGTCCAACCGATTCTTTTCTCGAACACTGCATAGGACCATGGAAAAACTGCCATCACGGCCATCAAATCAATGGATGAATGGTGATTAAGGGAACTTAACGCTGGTATTTTATTGGCTGATCCAACTTTCTCTCCACCGAGCATTCCATTGGTTGGACATTGATGACATATTGCCAATTATGACCATATATTTCAATGGTTACATAAATTAGTGTCCGGGAAAGTAGCGTGTAATGAGGTTCAAATGAGAATTAGTACTAAGGAATGTAATCACTGTTAAAAAAAATGGGTTGGACACCAAATGGAACCCGCAAGAATAATACCTACCTTCTAACGCATTATTTGGATTGTGATAATCTCCATGACCACATATTCTTGGTTTATTCAAATAAATAAAAAAAGATTGCATAGCCACTGTGGTCAAGAGAATTAGCGTCTAATATATCCTAGTGATATCTAAATTTGGGCAGGGCCCGGATGGGCGCAAGCCCTGTTAAGGTCCCCATTGGGTTGGCATGGGCCAGCCCATCCTGGACATGGCCAAGGGACCCTGGTCCTAACCCACACCAGCCCAGTGTGGGCTAGGCCAAATAGATTTAAAAAAATAAAAATAAAAAGTATAAGAAAAAGTACTGGATTGGGCCAGCCCAATCATAGCTTCAGCCTAGCTCAATCCGACCTTCCATGATGGCCCAGCCCTCGAGCCATATTTTGTGGCCCAAGTCGTAGTTTTTCTCATCCCCCAACAATGGCTAGCCTGCTTTCAATACTATAAAGTTTAATGAATAAGAAAAGGGAAATGAATATAGATTCATATTCATTTCCCCTTTCTTATTCATTTCGACGAATTTGACAACATAAGTGGTAACTTTATAAAGATCAAGTACCTCATCAAGTATTTCATTAAAATAGCCAAAATACCCTTATTCTAATTTGACAACTTGGCACATAACACAAGTAATATCACAAAAAAGTTGAGGTCAAATAAAAGGAAAAAAAGCTAACAATAGCTCGGCAGTTATAATGAATAATAATATAGGTAGAATCTCAGTCATCAGATCTTCATCATGTGGTTCAGAATGTATATCACTATATGAATTTTAATA
The DNA here is from genome assembly GCF_000471905.2 of Amborella trichopoda. Next base: position 6,799,387 of record NW_006494904.1, read on the forward strand.
TTTTTTTTCTAGAAATCTAATCATAATCAAATTTTAGACTTGTGTAGTAAAAAATAGGGCGTACAATTAAAAAATATTTCCCAAAATATAAAACAATCGAAATACACCTAAAAAATTATGGGGGTAATTTGGTCATTTTAAATTATTGAAAATAATTTTTTTATACAATAGTATTGGGTATATACACCCAAAATTTCATCTTATTTAGATTTATATAAAAGAATTAAAATTAAAATAGTGATATACATTTTGAACTACTCGATGAAGATTTGACGGCTGAGATTCCACCTATATTACTAGTCATTACACCTACCCAACTATAGTAAGGCTTACTCCAAATAAAAATATCTTTCTAAAGTAGTTACTTTGTTGATGAAATAATTGATCAGGCCGCCTTAATGATTTTCTTATTGTAGTTTAACAATTTTCAATTATATTTTCCCAACATTTTTCTTTAGAGAGGTGGTCCCTGTGAAGAAGATAAAAATTAATGGTCCAAATTTTTTTTCAAAAAATATAACATTTTTAGTTTTAAAAACTTATTTTTTTACATATTAATGAACTCTATGTTAGAGGCTATATATAACTGAAAATGAAGTCCAAAATTTCATCTCAAAGATAGATGATGAAGAGGGGAGGCATATCAACATATGAGTCCCGGGACTCATAAAAACAATACCCTTGAAATATTTAACCTCCCACATATGAGTCCGGGACTCATAAAAACCATGTCCTTGAAATATTTCCCTCCCACCCTGAGAAGCCTCTAGGAAAGGCAGCACCCAGAAGACAAGACCCAGACAACTAGGATTATTTTACTAACAATCTCATCGATCTCTCTCCTCGCGAGTAATATAATAACCTATCTCTATCTCAAAAGGGCATATCATAAAAATCAGGAGAGTTAGAGTGAGATTAGGATAGAAAAGAGCCTATTATAAAATTAGAGCTACAAGAAAAGCTAAGACAAGGAGGGCTCGCTAGCTGGTCAGCTATGTCTGTAAAGATTCGAACTTGAAAGACCTGAAAGGTGGAAAGCTATAAAGTACAACATTTAAAAAAAAGGAACAAGGCAAAGAGAGCCATTGGAATGAAAGACCAGAGCAGATCCCGACAAGCCAGTGGGTCACGGGCTATAGAGCACTGAGCATCTAGAAAGACCACATGCTGTAGTGCATTTTTAACTCCTCAGAGAAATAGAGGAGGGGGTTAGCCCAACTTTCTCTCTCTAAAACTGCGTATAATAACAAGGGTGCCATAGAGGTCGATAATGTCCGCTTCCTCTTTCTAGTATTAATGTGGACCCTCACAACAAATAAATTAACGATGAAAGCCACAGACATCGATACTGTCGAGCTTTCTCTTTCTATATTAATACGTGAATCATTAGACACAGGAGGAAAGGAGGACAATAATTTGGACAGCTTCATATTTTCCTTAGAAAAGACCAGGAAGTGACTGGTTACTGTAGAAAGAGTGGCAATGGTTAAAACTTGAAAAAGAATAGCTCCCAAACTCGCTTACAGTTCATCAAAACTACCCAAGCACGATTTCGAATGATACCTAAGAGCCCGAGAGTCCACTGCAGGCAGCGTTGGTACTTCAGCAGGGTCATCTCAATTATTTTTGGTACTTCATAAGGGTTGTCTCGATTATTTCTAGAACAGAGAAGGTTAATTAACAAAGTTCAGCAGGGGCATCTCTATAGATGGTAGTCAACAAAGTTCTAGAACATGGATAAGTGAGGTGAATCGCCCATCCATTGATTGTAATCTGGATTGGCTGGATCGACTAGATATGCTGAATGGAAAAGGCCTTTAAAGCTTAAATATGTTAGATTCAGTGTTGAAAACCATAGACCAGGCAAAAAAAAATGCAGAATCGAGCCCTGTTTTGATATATTTGGGGAATTTGCTTGGTCACCACTAATATTCAGATTGGATCACCGATTCTTAATCCGGACCGAGGGTTTTGAAACACAGGATGATAATTTGCTAAATCTAAAACTCTCGTGCGAGCTTGTCTTAATTGAAAGTTCAACGTCAACTTGGAACTCTCAGGCACTGAAAGGGGTATATCCCAAATTATCCAAGGCATCTACGACAAAAGTTCAATGCCTAGATAAAATGGATGCCACGATGGAATGCCACGTGTCAGCTCGTGGGCCCCGGTCAAACCCCGAACAATTAGGTGGCCCCACCGAAACGTGAATCTCGAAAATCGCAAGCCACACCACGTCGGCATATCAGCCCACTCTAAACCCGCCCGCCTATACAGTCAGGGATACATACTTACAGTTCCGGGATAACAAAAAGAAAATAAAAATAAAAAAAAAAGAATGAAATAACTCGACAAAAAAAAAAGTAGAGCTTTCATATCAAATAAAGATGACAAATTTTTTAACACATCAATAATCAATAAGAAGAATTCGTTGGCCGTATGCTCGAGCAGCTGTATGATTTTGTCTTTTAACTTTGGAGACTTATCTTTCCAGCATCGTGCACGGTATCAACAGGGTTTGAACTTTTAAAAAAATCGAGGATCTGACTCGATCGAGTCAATAATCATCGAGTCCATTCCAATGAGGTTTATTCCCCCCTTTTTCCTTTATTTTCTTTTGCGTTTTCCTTTTTTGCTTTGTGAATTATAAGGGGATCAGGCTTGAGAACCGCCCAAATCTGATCGGGTAAATTGAAAACGGACCCCGGGTGCTCCAAGGGGATTCCAATTTTTTAATCACTATCACCATTTTCTTGAAAATTTGGTAGAACCAATAGAATGATGGAGCAAAATAAAACAGTTTTTCCATATTGAGTCTAGATTCATGCAGTAATATTTTTGTTTTCTCGTTTTAGAAGAAAATATAAATCAACTGATTTTTAAAGCAATCGGAAAATATAATTTTACAATTATTTAGAAGTTTAGTGTTCTGAGAAGTCATATTTGTAGCTTTCCTAAGGCCTCCAATTACAGTTAGAAGCTTGAATATCCCTTGTTGAAGATTAATTGGGTGGAGACTAATTGAGGCTTTTGATCACCAAACTCTGACACTGAAAATAGAAGGTGGATTGGCCTTCTGGCCACCACATGGTTTGACACTACGGTATGCTTTCCCAAAAGTAGAAAGCCATGAAAAGATTGAAAAGAGGTCAAAGAATTGCTTAGCATAATAGATAGATAGATGAGAGAGAGAGAGATCTTTAGAATCACCTGAGCGAAGTTGGCAAACACAAGGAGGGGGAAAGTGGCCAAAATGAGGAGTGAGACTCGCCATTCGATAATGAAAGCCACAATGAATGAAGTGAGAAGGGAAGTCATATTTTGGAGAATCACAGACATTCTCTCGGCTATGGCAGATTTTACAGTAGTGGCATCAGTAGCTAGACGAGAGGCAACTTGGCTTGAGTTGTTCTCCTCCTCATCGAACCAGCCCACTTCATTCCTCAGAATAGCTGACAAAGATATTAATCAAAAGAAATCAATAGAAGTGGCTCAAAAGAAAATTTTAGCACCCAGTTAGTACACCTGATAATGAAAATATTTAGATACTTTAGACAGGAAAAGTTCGCAAAGCTGGACAGCTAAATCCGTTTCTTATTTCAGCCGATCCATGTTAAGAAATAGAGAAATAAGACTGAAACTCAGAATAAATAACTAACATTTAGGTTATTAGGGGTTAAAAATTAGCAGAGACAGAAGAGTAAGGGGATGGGTTTTGAGTGGTTACAATGGCCAACAATCAGAAGGCAGCTCACTAAATTCAAATAAACGTCACAAACTAAATTTGTGGTTAACAAATATTTGGCTTTTTCTCAATTCAAATGTAAGTCATGAGGATGATCCACCAAAAAACACATAATATACAATGTGTAATATATTTGCCATAAATTAGCAGCGATAGAGATGATCACAAGAAAACAATAACACAAGTGTTGGGTAAGAAATATATAGTACTAAATTAAAAGGACAAAAGCTTAAATTTTTGATGTTCTACTCTTCAAGCTAAGTATCATTAATTCTATGCCTCATGCAAATTCATGTAGCTCTCTTACCCAAAAAATAAAATAGAAAGAGAACAGGGAAAGAATTGGGATCTGATGATCTAATAGGCAGGAGTCCTGCTCATTAGATTAAAGACGGAAAATCAGGAGTCAATTTCTCTTCGCTTTTCTTTTTTAAAGAAAGAAGAAACATATACCTGCAAGCATCATTCTTCGAACCCTAGTAGTGAGATTCTCCCCCATAATGCTGAAGAAATAGTGCTGAACTAAATAGGCTATCACAGCGTAGAGCCCAGCCCCTATATACATGAACACAAACTCTCTAGTCTTGGACTCCATAGCAGCAGGGTCTCTGTAATAGAAAACCTCAATCATGTTGCTCATTATAATGGCAAAAGTGGGTCCAATAAACCCTGAGAGAACAGAACCCACTGCACCAAGAAGAGCATATGGCCACTCGGGCATGTTAAGCTTAAGGAGCCTGATGAAATAGCCTTTGGGCACTGGGTTCCTCTTTCCTGAATCAGCATTAGAGATCATTTCAATGCGCCCATCCGCTCCCGTGCTGTATTGGTAGCTTAGATTTCGCAGGCTGCCAGAACGGAGGCTTAGGGACTTGGTAGAGAGTGAGTGGCTGAGTCGGGAGGAGCGAGAGCGCCTGGTGTTGAGGATGATTGGAACAAATATTCAATTAGTATGACCAAGCTTATGTAGGAAGAATAAACAGAAACAATCAACTTTTAAAACAAATTCGGGATCTCTATTATTCAAAGTGGATTACAACAAAATTGATAAGATGAAATCCCAAGTTGGTTAGTATGTTTAGGGCATGTTTAGATGTACTTGTTATTATTGATAATTCATTGTTTCAATAAAGTGAATTGTGAGAACGAGTTGTCTGTTGTTTGGTTGGGTCCATCATAAAAGTTATTTGAGACAAACTTAAAAACAGTTTCATATATAAGTTTATCTTTTTGAAAAGCTATTTTTACTTCATTCAAAGTAGTTTGTTGAACATCATATGTTCTTGGCCAGAAATAGCTAAAAATAGCAGAAATCACTGAAAAATTAAATTTTAAATAATATTACACATAATACAAGATGCGTACCAACAGCTAACAAAATAACATTATCCAATGTATACTTAATTTTAAATAAGATAGTATGTTCCAGATAAATCAATTGTCATCCAAACAAGCCCTAAAAAACATATGTTAATCGTGTAAGGAATGGAAGCATTCACTTAACTAATTCAGAATGGTAAGATATGCAGCCTTATTAAATCAGTGAACCACCCAGGTTATTTCTGTATTTTGTTATAAGGACTTGAACGCCTAGTGATTCAGCCCAAACCAACTAGGGTTTGACATGTAAGATAGCAGGGTATTTTAGGAGTTCACAAAAGTATTTCTGCTCTTGGAATAACAAGCATGTACTCCTTCATACTAATTAACAGATAGATAGGTATCTCGCCTAATGCAGTTTACCCAACTAAAAAGGAACCAAACAAGGAAATTAATCTAAAATATCAGATAATTAGAAATAAAAGTACCCATTTCAACTTCCAGAGAAAGATTCAACTCAAACACAAACTATCTAATAACATGTCATCAAGTTCTTTTTGCCCTCTGAAACTGTGAGAACAAACTAGTGATAAATACCTGAAGGACAAGAAAAGAGAATCCCAAACTAGAGATTACCATAATCTCACCTTGTAGAGGAAAGGCCCTCTCGGTTCCTGGCAATCTCTTGGAACCTGATCAGATTTGCATAGGCCCCCGAAGGGGCCTTAGCAAGGAGCTCGTCATGGTTGCCTAACTCAGCAACCCTGCCATTTTGAATTACAGCAATGGTATCAACATTTCTAATGGTCGAGAGCCTGTGAGCAACTACCACAGTGGTTCGGCCCACCATAAGGCGGTCTAAAGCTTCCTGAACAATGCTTTCAGACCCAGCATCTAAGGCACTGGTAGCCTCATCAAGGAGGAGGATCTTGGGGTTCTTTAGCATTGCTCGGGCTATGGCTACTCGTTGCTTTTGGCCACCAGAAAGCTGGACACCACGTTCTCCTACCTGTACACGGATGAGAGATTAAGGAAGAAAATTAGAGGTTGCTCCCAGGATAGACTTCAAGAGTTCAATATTGGGGACATTAGGAACAAAACTTGCATTAATTTTTAGCAAACGAGAGTAGTACTGGACTAAAAGATAAGTGATCATATACATATCTGTAGCTTTTAAGCTACATGATTAACACAAACTAGTTGTGAGATGTATATGTTACTAGTGCAGCAGGTTGATACTCTAGTTTTGAAAGAGAAAATGAGTCAAATAAATGAAAATGGAACCTACAATGAATTATGTGGATGAAAGTTAATGAAGAAGATGAAATGGTCTCTGTTATTCACCTGTGTATCATAGCCATTAGGAAGAAGCGCTATGAAACTGTGAGCATTTGCAGCAGCTGCTGCAGCTTCCACTTCATCATTAGTAGCATCTGGCTTTCCATAAAGAATGTTTTCTCGTATGGTTGTTGCAAATAGTGCAGGTTCTTGATTTACCAGACCAATCTGGTCCCTTAGCCACCTTAGTTGCAGGGTTCTGATATCCACATTATCAAGTAACACATGTCCTGAAAAGAGAAAAATGAATTAGAAGAGAAACCCATCACTGAAAAGCCATCACCAAACAAAAATTGAGAGTTCAAATTACCTTGGTTTGGATCATAAAATCGTTCTATCAAAGCCACAACTGTGCTTTTACCAGATCCACTCCCCCCAACCACTGCAACTGTTTTACCAGCAGGAAAGAGAATGGATAAACTGCGAAATATAACAACATCAGGTCGTGAAGGATAACTGAAGGTGACATCTTTGAATTCTATGTTGCCTTGGACCTGTTCCAAGATATTTCCTTCTGCCTGATCCTGAATAATAGAAGGCTTTTGTTGGATAATCTCCATTAGTTTATAACCTGCAACTTTTCCTTTGCTGAATGCTCCAAGATTTGAGAAAGATTGGCCTAAGCTCCTGCACAATAATTCAATAATGTCATCAGCAAAAATGTGCAAATCTACAAATACAGAGTAAACCTAATTGAGAAATCATCCATGTTGCTTCTTACATTCCACCAACAATGGCAGAGAATATGGCAGTGAATGCCTTTCCACCATCTGTTTGGCCATTTCTGATGAAAACTCCAGCATACCAGAAAACCAGAGCCCATGACATACAAGCAATACCATAAGTACATCCAATGCCTAATCCCTTTGCCATGCCAGCCTTGTAGCCAAGCTTCAATGTATTCTGGATGGCTTCAGAATAAGAACCAAGCGCCTTGCTCTCTCCCACATAAGAGTATACAGTCCGAATTTGTGCAATAGCCTGGAAACCACAGAATTAATTGCTTTTGATCTCCTAATGAATTACCATTTTAGAAATAGCTAAATTGAATTCAGCCAATGAAAGATTTAGAAAAAATATTTACCTCTTCAGCAATAATTCCAGCACTAGCATATGACTGTTGGCTCTTGGAAGTGAGGCCCGTGAGAGTATAAGCATATAAACCACCAGCAAATGCAATCCCAGGTATAACTGCAATACTCAGAAGTGCTAATCTCCATGCTGAGACAAACCCAACCACTAAACCAGCAAGGAAAGTGGACATATAATGTATGAAATTCCCTACCTGAAAGAGAAAAACTTCAGATTGTTTGGCAAACTTGATGGTTAAGTTAACAACCAGAGTATGGGGAAAAGAATATATTGCATTTATCAAGCCCTTTTACCTTCTCACTAATGGCATCCTGCACAAGAAGTGTATCTGTAGAAACACTGAACACTATGTCTCCGGTTCTTGCATCAGTGTCAAAGAACCCCACGTCCTGTTTCAATACAGCTTCCAGATATTTCTTTCTTAGAGCACTCACTTGCCTCTCTCCAGTATACATCCAGCATGCAATCTCTGCAATGTGAAAATGGGAAAATCAAAAGACAAAAAGCGAAATGGTGAAATAAGAAATTATGTTAAAAAGATCTCATTTTTCACCTTAAGCAGCCCCAAGTGATTCATACTAATAAGATTGGAAATGATTTAGAGCGGGGAATAAAACTTTAATATTGGAAAAAAGTATATAAACAACTGTAAACATGGAAAATTATAAACATATAATAATCTTCTGCTTTGAAAAGTAAACAGACGGAGGGTATTTGCATAATAATCTTCATTAAATTTCGTTTCTTAAGAGAATCTTCATTCAATTTTGTTTCTAAATTATATTTTAAGTGAAATAGACACTTTAAACTTAAATTTTATCAAAAAAAAAAAAATCAGGAGAGAAGGAAATATGTACCTGCATATGAGGAGGCGCAAACAATCAGCCCAAGGTAGACAAAGTATAATGCATACTGCATAGCAAAAAATTGCACAGATCTCAGAATTCATTCAATCTTCTCTTTTATCTCTTAAAAAAAGGAGGACATTTTAAATGTTTCTTTCATTTGAATTTCCCGTAATGTATTAGAAGCCGAGCACCATTAAGGTTCTCTCTTTAAAGCTTGGAAACTCCCAATAGTATAAAAGGACCTTGCGATATCCTCCAAGATTTTCCCATATGCTTTATCTATATGAAACAATGTTTTTAGAGCAATGATTCCATGCAACAGTTGCATCATAATATAATGCAACGACAATTCTAGAAAATCATGTTATGGCCATTTGTTTGATCTAAATTTTAAAATATACACTTTTTTCATTCTAATGAACAATAAAAAATAATAATAATAATAATACGGTATTCTTTTTAGCCCAATTAACATAAGCCATTTATTTTAGTGAGATGTTTAGATCTAGGTCTTAGAAGGATTTTTTCATTTTCAATCTTTTTTTATGACTTTATTATTATTAGATGAATAATGTTAAAAAGGAAAAAATGATTTTGAGTTTATAAAAGCTAAGATCTTGAAATTCACCAAATGAATGGTCTAGATTCGTTTTTGAAATGGACTCATTTTGAGGGTTTCAAATTGAACTTTTTTTTTTTATTGATAATTGAGATGAAGAGAGCGTGTGTGCCTAATTTTGTGTCATACAAAAAACGCAAACATAATTTTTTAGAATTGTCGTTACATTATAGTATGATGCAACCGTTGCATAAAATCATTGCTCATGTTTTTAAACTAGCTCGAACCTTGAACTCAGCCCTGGCCCGAGCCGAGTACCTTGGCCTAAAAAAAAAAAGAATACTCAAAAAATAAAATACATTTTTAAAAGTGAAACAAAACAAAAAACAACATAGAAACTCCAAATAAACTGAAAAATATATAAAACAAGGATTTAAAAAAAATTGATTCAGAGTTAGAGAAATTTCAGAAGAATATAAGAAATAGTCATATGACAAGAAAAACTCACGTATCATTGTAAAAAACATCCAAATTAAATGTATAATCTTCATACATTGATAATTTTTTATGTTTCTTGTTTATTCAATACTCCCAAGTTGCCGAGTCGAGTAACTCGCCCCAGCGGATATCTAAAATGTGATTGGAAAGGACTATGTAAGATGGCCTGACCATCTCTCTCTCTCTAAATTTTTTGTCAAAGAGTTAATTTAAGAGTAAAGTTCAAGGCTCTCTCTCTGTCTCTCTACAAAATTTTTGTCAGAGTTATTAAAGAGTAAAGTTGAAGGCAGCAAGGAACTTTGAATTCTTCAAAAGGAAAAAATGGCTATTCTCAAGCTTCACCACTGTGAAAGTATTAACGGTTTGTTTTTTTTGAAACGGTTAATAATTGTATAAGTATCAACGGTTATCCCAGAATTACCTCCATTTTCTCTATCTAACGTTTAGAAAAAGCTAAAATGGAGTTAAGAATAACTTCTGAGAGGTATCTAAGAGCACTGAACCATTAATGGGGTATCTGTCTGAAAGTTTTGAATCAAACAAACAACTCGAATGGATCACAAACCTTTGAGACTTCTTCTGTCATCTTCCTCAGATCCATCTGGTTCTTTCCAAAACCATTCACCAAATCACCAAAGAACAAGAAGAACACAGGCATGGAGGATCCATGAACAACTGCTCCTACGGTTCCTATTGTCATAACAAACCAGTCATAACTATCTGAAAAAGAAAAAAGCTTATAGAAAGGGAGACTCAGCTCCTTCTTCTTCTCCGCATCAGCCATGGATTTAGCTTCTGTTGCGTCCGCCATTAAAGCTGAGTTAAATGCTTCCTTTGAAGTGACAGGAGATCTGATACTTTCTACTATCTGAGTCTCAGTTCATGAGTCTTTCTTTCTCCAAGGACTTTACCACCGGTTCAAGTCCACCAAATGCTTCATTAACTGAAACCAGGAAAAAGGAGCAGGCACCTTTTTCACTTATAGGGATATGTTTTTGCAATGTCAGCTATTAAAGTCGAGCTTGAAGGTATAAGACCGCCAGTTCCCTCTGTGAACACAACTTTCACCATTAAAGTTGAGCCCCTAGCTCTCTTCACAGACAAACAAGCGAGAAATCAACCGCCATTAACTCAATGCAGAAATTCTACACCACACTCGCAGAGATCACCCGCCATGAAAGAGGACTTAAAAGCTTCACCTCAGCCCTCCAGAGACATCTGACACAGCATTACATCAGTCCAAAACCAGCGCACTCTCCACGCCTCTCGTGCCCGGTGCGTACGCCATTAGAAAGCGCAGGGCGTCGAAGCTTTTTCTCTCTCTAAAAAACCCACGCTTCCTTTCTCGCTCTAGTTCATCTCTTTCTCTCTCTCTAAGAAACCCATCGCTGCCTTTCTCTCTCCCAAGTTCCCCCCTCTGACGGAAGTTTCTCTCTCTAGAAACTTGATTGACAGATGGAGTTTCTCTCTCTACACTGACACTGTTGGTTATCAGTCCAAGAAGAGTCTTGAGAAAGGAGTTGGCGAGATGGGGCCAAGGGGTCAAACCGAACCCTTTCTAGCAAATAGGCGGGTATATATAATAAACTGATTAACCCAAGGGGTTCAGATATTAACCCGGGTTAACTGGAATCTGGTTGTAGATGGGTTCCTCTGGTTTGGTTCGGCTTTCCTCTATTTTCGGGTCAGTAATGTGAAAGGAGTGCAATTACTCTGCCTTTCCCAATCAAACAAAAAAATTAAAATGAAAAAGTTTTTATAAACCATGGAATAGAATTTAGAGAAAAAATAAAAAGTTATATGAGAGGATAGCTAATTTAGAGCGGTGCCGTATCCTTGAAAAATAGGACAAAGTTTTTGTAGGCCTATATGCAGTGGAAGATTTTGCATCATTTTACTGATTTAGGGTACTTAAAAACTGATTTAATAGCAAGTAGAAATCGTAGGATCACATTTTAAAAAAATAAAATTTTATATATGGTTAGAAGTTTTAAATTGTAAAATTAAAGTGCACCTCAAAACTCTATCGAAAAATATTGTTTTGATGTTCGAAAACTATCAATTGATCATCTCGACATTGATATGTATAGATATGGAAAAGGAAAAAAAAAACCTTCAAGTCTCAAAAGTAGTACATCTTGCAACACATTATATGGAAAATCTATTTTCAAAATTTTCATACATATATAGATCAACTTGATCTAAAACATTTTTGGAGTTTGAAATTTTATAATTCTAGATAAACATCGATTCTCTTGTCATCGTAAAAATTTTCGACACTAACATTACATCTTATGATAAATGTTGAAGGTGCACCTTATTTTGATTGTTTAAGGTTGCAACCATATGCGAACTACACCCTTTAAAAATTTTAAAAATAAAATACTATTTAAAAAATTTAAAATATATCACCAAAAAAAAAAAGTAATTTTGTTTACCAATATTATTGTCAAAATTGGTCTGTCTGACTGGACAAAACCAATCAAACATTAATTTTGTGGTTATTAAATTGCATTATTGATGTTGTAAAACCACATATTTTTTTTTGAAAACATCATCATTCTCAAAGTGCAATTACTCAATCTAAATATGGAACAAATTTATATGAGGTGACAACTTTTTTGCAGAAGCAAGATTGCAATAATTGTGTTGTTCATTTTAATTGAAGAGTGTAAACTAAATATGGGTGCAATTTCTATAAGGTTGCAACTTTAAACAATCCAATTAAGGCGAACCTCCAAATATTACATAACGTGTGATTTTGGTATAAAAAAATCTTAGGATTATCTGAAAACCTATTTTTACATCAACTCTAAAAATGGTCAAAATCAAGTAGGTCTATAAAAATATGAAAATCTTGAAAATGAACGGTCTAGATAATGTGTTGCAAGATGCACTATTTTTGGGACTCAAAATCATTTTTTTTTTCATATTCATACATCTCGATGTCGAGATGGTCAATTAGAGAGTTTTTCAACATTAAAAAAACTTTTTTCGATGGAATTTTCAGGTGCATATGTGATTTTACATTTTAAGGTTGTAACTTTATATAAACTTTTTTTATTAAGTATTATCTTAAAAGACATGTCTAATCTGTTTTGTCAAATTGAACACACATAACAACAAACTAAAATAAACATGAATAACACCGCAACTTACTTTTACTAGTACGATTACCGCCTTATACATTATATATCTATATAACTTAGTAAGAATACATCCTTACTATAATCTATTTAAAAACTCGGCTTTCATCGTTCAGGTTTTGTCAATAAATTTCTTAAAACCATCTATTAAGAAAAGTAACACAACCAAATATTAAAGATTTTAAAAAGTATACAACCAAATATTAAAGATTTCTTTTCAACTAAGGATCCAACTTAATGGCCCTAACGCCGAATGTCTCGATTTTATCGATTAAATCGTTGCTTTTTTAACGTTTAACTATGAATTTTATACTTACTTTTCCCTATGTTGGGCTTTGCAATAACTAAAAAAGAGACGAAGCCATGTCTAGGTGAGATGCGATTTATTAAATAAATGTAGAGAAATAGATGGGTCAAAGCCTTGGAGAGTGTCCCTGCAACCGCCTCGTATGTCCCCGCGTGATATACGGCTACACCGTGCACCTAAGTAATTTCTCGTTTCTCGGGCCGAAATTTCCGATGTGAGCAAAAATCGCCGGAATTCGGACATAACTTATCCCTAAAGGGTGATGTTTGTATAAGGATTTTTTTGGTTGAATGAGATATATTGTATACCTAAGGCTCACTTCTAACAATTATGGAGTCCAAAACCTTACATTGGCATGAAAATCTTAGTGCAGGTTGAGTGGATAGGTAAACGGTTGAAATTATTGAAAATATATGGGCCGATAAATTGTTACAATATGCACTATTTTTTAGTATTAATTTTTTTTTTTTTTTATATTCATATATATCAGAGTCAAAATGATCAATTGAAAGGCTTTTTTATTAAAATTTTTAAGTGCACCTTACTTTTAGTAAAAGGTAGCAACCTCATATAAACTTTTTCCCATTGTAAATGATTCTTAGGGATGGTTCTTGTACCATGTTATTGGTAAAGTCGCTCCTATTGGCTAAAACTTTATACTACACCTTAATTATCCATGATGTTTCGATACTGAAATACCTTACATTTGAACATCCTTGGGATGTATGAATATAAAAATAAAAAATTAAATTAAATCTTAAAAAAAATAAATATTGTAACACATTATCCAGACCGTTCATTTTTAAGGTTTTTAAATGTTTACGGATTTGCTTGATTTGCACAAATTTTTAAAGTTTTACATTTCATAATTAAGGATGGGAATCAATTTTAAAACCATCTTTATAAGTACTAGGCAGCAGCCTTCACTATAGTTTGGCCAAGTTTGGCACGAATCTAGAAGTACTTTTAGTTTCTGATGATTAATGTATAATTTTTTTGTAATCATTTATTAATAGGGATTGTCTACAAAAAGATTATTTATCTTTTGTAAATAGAGGTCACAACTGTTTTTGTCCTTTAAATTTCAAAATGGGTGGTTGTAAGAGTGTCATTGAATATCACAAAGTTTCAAAAATAAATTCTTGGATTTCGTGACTCACCTCAAGCCATCCAATTTGACATCTAATGAGTGAAATGTGATCATAACTTCCATGCACAAAAGATAAATGATGTCTTTGTAGACAATCCCTTATTAATAAAATAACATAACATTGTCAAATAAAATAAAATAATAATGGGTATTTAAGAAGATATAATTAAGAAACTTGGTAAATATGATGCCAATAGCAGTTCAAAGCTCGAAATCATAGACCGGCTCTACAGGGTGTGATCCAGATTTCTCATGTCCAACTTTGGCAAGTATGAGCTATACCAACTTACATTTAACAATAAAATTTTACCGGAAAACCACGAAATTGCATAACTGAACCGTGGTCCCATGATAGACCGTCCAAATGATATATATCTACACAATCCATTGTGAGAGGTGAGAACAAACGATCGATATCTTTGTGGTGGAGTATGTGCAATACCACATTAGTGCGTAGAATGCTGGACTCAAAAGTCTGCCATCCTTTATTACTTTTGTTTTAGGGGTTTAGGGACTCAATCTCCTTGAGGTGATGGTAAGGAACAAACATTAGGCACTATTTAGGGGAGGGTCTAAGTTTACTTTTGGAATGAAACACCCTTAGCCATAAGATGTTGAAAAGTTGGACTTGGGCTCCAACTAGGTCAGGAGCTCCTCCGTGAAACAAGTGTCTCATTCATTTCCTGGCTTCATATCATCCAGTGTTTTAAAAGTTGGACTTGGGCTCCAATTAACTAGAGACCCCCGGTTAAGCACCACTCTATCCGAATTGGGTTAAGTCCTGGTCAGACGGGCAATTTTTAATAAGAAAAACCTAAAACTAGTGAAAAGTGGGCAACTAGGCTGATTCTAGGGCTTTTCCAGCCCAAAATTGCCATATGACTCGGGCAAGATCCTAGTTAGTCTGTCTATATTTTAAAGTTCAAATATTAATATCATCCAATCAATGCTAAATCAATTATCATAGCATTTTCTCAATTAATTGGAATCCGTTATGCAAATCCTTGTTTGCTATTGTGCTTTTTATTAAAAATCATACCTGGTAAAACTATAAATTCTTATGTCTTTTCTCACTATTTTTAACAATATCAATTAGGTACAATATATCTTCCAATATCTCTGAAACGGGCAAAGAAAGAGACACGACTACATGAAACGAAAGCTCAAACCCAACATAGCCACGATCATTGCTTTGTGACACATGCTTAACCATAGCATTATTGTGGAAAAAGGAGGCATAAACCATCATTTCTCATAGAATGCATGCAAACAAGAGGCAAAAACCGTAATGACATGACTTCCTATCAATTCCAGTTACCCGCTTCACCTACAAGCGCCATGGCCATCTTCCGGCTCTCTCTCATGCCTCAAAGGACTAGCCAAAAAGATTTTGTGCTCCCTTGGGAGCAAAGTGTGTGTTCACTCCTTCAATAAAATATTAGCTAGAAGTATTTTAGGGCTTCAAATTTTGGGCCGTAACCTCCTCAGCCCACTGATCAAGGCAAAAAAAGAGGAAGTAATACTCTCTATATATCTTTCTAAAAGAAAATTGTCATCGGATTTATCACCGACTATCTGATTTCTAGATGGCCGGATCTAAGTTTCATCATCATAATTGCAAGCTGTACCCCAATTATTTGGGGTCGGCTATGCAAATCATGCTCTGCCTTGCCTTTGTGCAAGCATATAACATAGTTCAAGGATCTAAGTTCAAGAATTCAGAATTCCCTTTTTTTTTTTTTCTTATTTATTTATTACGAAATACCATATGATGATTCTAAAGTGGATCCCAACAATTTGAGAGCAATGAATTCCTCTCATGCTTGCTTTTTTCTTAAGGTAGCAAGTGTACATTATTCTCCCACGAAGAGTACATATGCTTCTGTAATCTAGTAATTTGCTTAACCGTTAGGGCACCAAGGGTGCAATTTGATGGTTTTAAGGTCAAATCAAAACTAACCCTTGAAAATGACCTCTAAGGGTTAAAGAATGTAATAGACTTGGGGTCAAATCTAAGAGAGCGAAACTCCCAACCATAATATTATATAGTATAAATCCCCAATAAGTATTATTTGACTCTTTATTTTCAGTCATACACATGCTTTGCCATTAATTTCACAATAAGAATTAATGAGGAGCAGACATCGTATCAAACAACACTATGAAAAGCATTCCACGTTGATTGTGCCTCGACTCTATTGTTTGAATAGATGGAACAACATCTTTTTCCGAAAAGTCCTAATCGGTCCAAACTTACTTTTGGGGCTTTGTAACCACCCTCTTAGGCCACAAGTAATTATGCGGGATGCTCTTGCAACAAGACAAATGAGGAACTATTAACTTCTAGCAAAAGCTCAATAATTTCTCCCCTAGGGTTTGATGGCAAACAAGATTATGTTGGAAGGAATGGACTATTATATCTTTGGTATAAAGATGTCACAGTTATTTTTAATCTTTAGATGTCAAATTGGATGGTTTGACGTGTGTCATAAAGTTCAAAATTTTTTATTTTGAACTTTGAGTATAGTAGATGATATTATTACAACAACCTGATGTGAAATTTGTCTGTCACGAATAAATATGATCTCCTTGCATCAAAAGTAAAAAGTCTCTTTGTGTACCTTTTCATATAATAAATATCGATCCAAAATGTATATTGTAAAACTACTTATTTTTAGTAAAACCTAGTCACAATCGTTATTGTCCCTTAATGTGAAATTGGGCAGCCCTTGAATGTGAAATTAGATGACTAGGGCTATGTCGTTAATCACGCATAAAGTCTAAAATAAATTTTTTTGAGCATTGTGACACACTTAGAGTTCCCGGATTTCATATATGATAGGGTAACTTTTCTTGTAGCATAAGAAAATAGTCTTGTAGCATATAGTTTTGCATTAATCACCTTAACAAAAAGAACAATATCAAAACATCAATTATTCATTAGGAGGGGTGAGACTTTAAGGCACCATTTGATTTCAGGGCAAATTGCAATTTGAGCTAATCTGAAAAAATTTCACCTACAATTACCTATAGGGGTGTTTGATTTTAAGGTTGAATTAGACCCCTTAAATATAAACAACAGCGAACACCACCACACCATTAGTTGATGTAGGAGATGATCTCATTAGTAGGTATTTCTCAATGACACGCTTTCTTGAAATGTCAAATTTTTTTATTAATAGAGAGAGCTCATAAAACCCAAATATAACATGAAGATGGCTCGAATAGAAAGGACCCCAAAACAATCAAGAACAATAACGCTCAAAAAGTAAAAGTAACTAAAACCGCATCAAAAGATACGACTCTATTCATACCAGAAAGGCAAAAGCACTCTTTACTCACAAACTACACCTTAGGAAAGGGGTGGGGTCGTGGTGGTAGCATCCCTACACCTATTTACTGGTATTTATTCCTACCGCTAACACTCTCAATTAAACACTTTCAAAATGTAACTCCCCAATCTATTGAAAAAACAGGTAGGGATTTGTCTTCCTCACAGAATTACCCAAAAACAAAAACTACATCTTGAGTTCATCTTTGGTTTGTTCATCACGGAGAGATGACCGTTAATAGAGCAAAATGACGAAGATTAGTGTAACCGATCTCAAATAGTTAGAAAAAGACTATGATGATGATGATGATCTTGGATTGTTCATGGAATCAAACTCCAAGTTTCTCCCCATGGAAATGGTGTGCCCTTTATTATTCTTATGATATGTTATAAAGATTAGGATATATGTGCTAGTATATGACATAGATATGAGTGTGAAACCCCAACTATAAAATTGATCTTTTAGGTATGATACATTCATATATCATTCAAATAAAAGAAAATGTAGAGTTTTAGGTCACAAGTAGCACTTTTATAGTGAAACTTAACCATAAATATTAGCAAAAAGTATATAAATTTTTTAAGTATCGGACACAAGCACGATGTCTTTAATATACCAACAAACACCAAAAGTCAGAGACTCGACATGTTCATGTTACATGGCCCTTAGGCCTATGGGGAAAACAAATAATGTCAAATAATATGCTATGTTTTTAAAAAATCGACTAAAAAGATGAACACCGAAAACGATTCATCTGAACCATCAATCGTTAACATGTGTGGATCAATGCGATATTAAGTTGCTGTGGTACATGTATCATAGCATACAATTAGCCATATTTATACATCCTTGAGAATCCTCCACTCCAAATCATTAACTGATCAATGGACCGAATCTCCACATATAACGAGGCTTCGTAAACCAAGTTAACAAAGCTACAGTATATTCCATGAAACATCATTCATTCTATGATAATTTCGGGAGTTTCGCTTCGCATTTTTTCCCCATTAATATCGGAATTATTATTCCAAGGGATCGGTCGCACGCGACGGATGATAAAGAGGTACCGCCCGTGACATTGATCAGCGGCGACGATTAAGTGTTCTCTACACGTGTCAGACGCAATCGTTTAGAAATGGACAATTCACTGACACGATTGGTACAGCTGAGAAAGGCAGGAGCATCTATTCTGGTGACGACCCTACTGTCAGGGTGCAGCTAGGCTTGTGGGGCACTAGGCCTTTGACTAGGCTCCATTTGTCCATTATTCATCACTGCTATACTCACATGGCGAATCTTCTACCCAAAAAAAAAACGTATTTTTCATTTAGAAAAATCTTCTTTGTTTGTGCGGTTTACTTTCTAATACTTGAAATATGGTTTCAATAGTGAAAATCATTGTCATAGGTTTGAAATATATTTTCATCTTCAATTATAAAATTTAAATCTTCAAAAATAATGTAGATCGAGCAGATCTATGAAAATTTAAAAATATTGAAAATTGACGGTCCAAAAATGCATTACAAGATGAACTATTTTCAAAACTTGAAATCAATATTTTCTCATGTCCATTCATCTTGATGTCGAGATGATCAATTTTAAGATATTTGGGCATTAAAACAACCTATTCTAGTGAAAATTTTTAGGTGGGCTCTAATTTGATTGTTTAGAGGCTCGGCTCTATATAAACTTTTTACTTCTTTTATTTCCTTTCTACTCTTTCTCCCTTCACTTTCAAATTTTAAATCTTCCTAACATCATCGGAATTTATCAAAGTAGAGATAAAATATTACGAAAATATAAAATGAGACCATTTATTTTTTTATATAAAGTGGTCACAATTAATTTTGATTATTAGATGTGAAATTGGGTGGCTCCATTTTTTTCATTGATCAAGCTTAAAGTTTGCAAGAAATTTTTTCGAACTTTATGAGCAATGGGTCGGGCGGCCTGGCCCTAAAAAACTAGGGCTTGAGCCATAACATGTGGCCTAAGGGTCAAGCTAGGGCAAGGACACCACGACTAGAGGGTAAGGCCAGGTTAGGATTGCGCGAGGGCCACAGTAGGGCCAGCCCATTTGAGCTTGATTTGGCCCTCTTTTCTCTTTTTTTTTTTTTGTTTTTTTTTCTATTTTATTTGGCCAAGCCTAGCCTACCCTGGCCTTGATAGGGCCAAGGCGGGACCTGGGCCTTTTTTACCCTATTTGGGTGGGCCGAGGCAGGCCTGGCCCTTCTATATGTGGACCAAGGCCAAGCTAGGGCTAGGATTGGGCCGAGTCAGGCCTGGCCCCGCCCTATGTGGACTAGGGCTGGCCCGAACGGTTGCCAACACTATTTAAAGGTTTACTTTAAAAATTCTATGTCTATCAGGTACATCATAAAGAACATTGAAAAATCTCAAAATTACCCATGGTCAGGCTGGGAAGTCCTAATCATTGGGGGCTTCTTGGTAAATCTACATATAAAGGGGCACTTCTGTCATTCTATTGAGGACCTATTTGGGGGGTAAAACTATCAAAATGCCACTAAATTTTAGTGCTTTCTCACCCCGAATGAGAGCCATGTGAAAAATTTTAAAGTTATTTTTTAAGAGGTATTTGGTTGAAATAATAATTTTAAAAAAAACCTTTAAATTTAAATTGTGATCATTGACACCTTTCGTGACATTGCATGGGTTTTATTATTTAACCCCCTTAATTGACATTGTTCCCTTTTCGTTTTGATGAAAGCGCATTTGAATTTACAGCTTAGCAATATGTGACTTTTATATTGTGTACTTGCCTACTTGTTGTGTCCTTCGCGGTTTAATTGGAGATTTGTAAAATTTTCCCAAACTGATGAATAAGATTTCCACAAGAAATTAGTGCATTACTATTGTAACCTCCTGAGAATCATGAAGGCTGAAATTTTTTGGGGTAAAAAGATCACAGGTTCTCACATGAGCAAAATTGTACACTCATTTCCTCTCGCAAAAACCTAGTTAATCCTACTTTGTTAATCTCAAATTTTAGGATGTAACTTTCTCAACCCAACTATCAACCTGGGGATTAAAGAGTTAACTATGAACTTTGAAAATTCTTGAACAAAATTCATTCACCAATATAATATTCTAAAGAAATTCCCAAAATTTCAGATCAAATAGGTCCTCCTAGTTTCTTGAGAAAACAAATGTACATTTTTCTCTCACTATCATACATGTGCCCATTTTGGCGAAGGGTTTCAACCTTATATAGTTTATTTTATAGCACAGGGGCATTCGAAGTCTACTTGTTTAGAGGAGTAATAAATGTATGTGATTTATCTAAAGAAAAAGTTTAATGCTTCATATGGGTAATGTCATATTTCATGTGAATAATGTCACACCCTTCCTAATGATTAAAAATACCTCTATTAATAAATATTATATAACAAAACAATAGCATATAAATGTCTAAAATTTATTGAGTACAATTATAAAATACTCTATAGTGCGAGTACCTAGACCCCTTTTTAATAAATATATATCATTTGACCCCCTCCTCACTTCCTTTGTTATATTTGCCCCAATAACTCTTCCACTCTCTCTTTCATCCAACGAAAAAGCAAAAAGGAGTTATTGAGGTAAAAGTCTTTCCTTGGGGTAGTTAGTGGGGTAAAAATTAGGAAGGAATATGAGAGATGTGAGGAAGGGGTGGGATGATAAAATAAAAATTAATTCTAGATATAAGGAATAGGTTATTATGAATTAAAAAATTTTTAGGGGTCCATACAAAATTTTTTCGATAAGTAAAATTTATGTGGCTTTCAAATGTGTCAGTAGGAATGGAAATCTAAACCGATAGTAGGGGCCAAGTGGTGCTACCACCTCAACCTCAACCCCATTCCCAATATTTGTGCACGTAAAATCTATTGATTAGCAAAAAAGTTTTAAATACACATTCTCTCTTTCTCCCTCTTTAATTTTATTTTTATATTTATTTCTTGAATAAATATTTGTTATTAAGAACCTCAATAGATCTCCACCCTCCCTCACTGGGAATGGATGGTAGATGTCCTCATGGTGTATACCCAGAGCAAAAATCTCCCGAATTTTTCAAATTTGAAGTAATGGAATTACATGGGTTTCTTTCAAAGAAATTCCAAACATTTAAGCTCATCCGAGAACAAACATCTCTTTGTTATTGCAATCGACCAATATGTCATTGTACAAACTTTTCACATACATTTTTAAACATTTAGCAAGGGTGTACAACATATTCTCAGGTGAGCACACTATTATAGATTTTCATTTCTTCTTGTTTTTTATTTAAAGTTGCTTAATATTATCAATTTTAAATGACCAAAGTCTACCATGTAGCCAACAAAAAATTAGCAGTTCATCACCGTGATATCTTCTCAATGAAGATCCTGTCTAGTGTCTCTGGCCTGTTTATCTGCCTCCCCCATTTACTTCCTCTATGGCTATACCGTGATATCTTCTCAATGAAGATCCGGTCTAGTGTCTCTGGCCTGTTTATCTGCCTCCCCCATATACTTCCTCTATGGCTATACATAGAAGACATATCTATCGACTCAGATATATGAAGGATTTTATAAATAACCACTCTAAGGCTACACTACTTGTAAATAATTTGAGAGAGAGAGAGGAATTTTTTGAGAAAATAATTGTGCCCTACATAAACATTGTGGTGGTTCTTTCAATATATATATATATAATAGTGATACAGTGGACGAGGATGAATAGAACTCGAAATCAACCGTGCGCGCGCACGAAGAGAATGTAGCAGTAGGATGCTTCCGACTTTGAAAGCTGACCCTAAGCCTCTGGATCCCTTCCCTCTCTTTTGTCTCTTCCTCTCTTGAAAGCAAGATATTGGTTATGGCTGAGGCTGAGACGGTTGTGCTCTAGCAATCACCCTCTTTCAATGGCTGCAAACCCGACTACACTGCTGACATATCTTGTCCCTCATTACTGGCCCCAAGCAACTTGCCACCTCTTCCTGCTAACGATATTGGTGCAACCAGCACTTCCGGGATGACTGCCATCTACCCTCCCAAACAGCAATATGTTATTGCTCCTCCCACGCACAAACCTAAGGGCCTTGCTACACATGATATTATGAAGGGAGATGCGGTGAATGATGATCCCTCCTCTCTAGGCCAGGGCAACATGAGCCATGCTTGGCTCACAAATTCTTCATCTGCGATATTCCTGCTCTGACAACATGGAGTGCAAAACGGGTTTGTATATTTCGACAATATGTCCATGGAGTCCCCACAAGATGTCGAAGGGCAGAGATGTGACAACAAACTCTACAAGCAATGTGCGACAAGATGGAGCCACACACTGCTCAGGTATTTCTTGGGAGTAGGCCTCAATGGACTTATATGACATACATGTTAGTAAAGATGTGGCGTATAGTGTTCGATTTGGAGGTGGTTTCATTTAACGATGGTTTCTTATTATTTAGATTCAAATCGGCTTAGGAAATGGAAGTCGCAATGACTGGAGGCCCATGGTTCATCAACAAAAAATGTCTCGTTCTTCAAAAATGGATCCCGAATGGATTGCCATCGAGGAAGGTTCTCCGTATTGTCCCTGTTTGGATCAAATTTCCTAGCCTCCCATTACCCCGTTGGAAGCCAGAAATCCTTTTCAAAGTGGCGACTCTGATAGGCAAGCCTATCTTCATGGACAAGCCCACACATCTTAAAACACGGACTGAAGCTAGAGTGTGCATTGAGATGAAAATCAATGGTGAATGCCCAAACGAGTTACTAATCAACCTGGATGGGAGTCTAATGTCCCAAAAGGTCGCGTATGAGTTCATTCATGTTTTTTGTCCGAATTGTAGGATGATGAGGCATAGTAATGAACTATGCAGAAAGCACTCGAGAACCCTTACCAAGAGCTACCCAAGAGACCGTTCTTCTTTCGAGGAAGCCTCAAAACCAAGAAACCTTAAGGGCCTGTTTGATAACTGGAAGCAAGTTCATGAACTGTAAATTGAAACTTACTCCTTGCTGGGAAGATAGAAGTTACTGTAAGAAGTTCTTGGTTTCTTTGTTTGATAATCTCCTGTAAAGTTAAAGAAGTTTCTGGTTTTGTGTTTGATAACCTCCTGAGAAGTTAAAGAGTTTGTGGTTTTTGTTTTTGATAACCTCCTAGGGTTTGCACTAGGCAACATGCCGACATATCTTTCATTTCTATTTCAAAATGCATTACCCATCTAAATAATAAATTAATAATACTAGGGTCAATTTTTCAAATCCAATTTCTTCAAGCCCAAAGTCAATCAAATTCAGGATAGTGTTATGATACTTGATAAGACAGTCTCTACCAATATTCTACCAATACAAGTGGACACTTATCTAACATTTCCATTTAGTACGTAAATGTGTGTTTCAAAGCATAAGATCGTTTTTCTTTTCTTATCAGTAAGTGTACCATCACCTTTTAGTTTCTAAATCATTTTAATAATCCCTAAATAATAAGAAAATAGGCAGCAACATTGGTATCAGAAAATGTGAGTATACATAAAATTTGTGCACTTGGATGATGATTCCTAGTTGCTCTTAAACAAAGCAATTTCTTGTACTACCTTCTCGAGGATTGTTTGTAATTGTATTGCATTCTCAGTAAGTTCCACGCGCAACAACAAAATCAACTCAATGATGGCATAATGAACAACAATATGAATAAGACGATGAATAAAAGCGGAAAATGATAAAAATTTACTACTAAAACCAAGGGACCCAAGGAAAATTAATTAAATAGTACGTGGGAGGGCGAAAGGCGAAACACCAGGGGAA
>NW_006494904.1:6841412-6917050 GCF_000471905.2 Amborella trichopoda
GCTTATTTGGATCTTTTAAGGCAAGTTTGCATAAGGTTGCAACCCTAAACAATCCAATAAAGGCGCAGCTCTAAATTTTATCATAAAGGTAATTTTGACATAAAAGATTTTTAGGTTGGCTTGAGAATCTATTTTCATATTTAATTATAAAATTTTAAACTTTAAAAATGGTTCAAATCAAGTCGATCTATAAACAAATGAAAATTTTGGAAATGGATGATCCAAAAACTGTGTTGCAAGATACACTATTTCGCAGTTTTGAAATCTTTTTTTTTTTTCATATTCATACATCTCGATGCCGAGATGATCAATTAAAAGGTTTTCCAATATCCAAACCATTTTTTATAATGGATTTTTGAGGTACATCTTTAGTTATACATTCTTGAAAAATGGGTGCGGTTTGTATAGAGCCAGAGCCGAGGCTCTAAACAATCAAAGTAGAGCCCACCTTCAAATTGCATTGAGAATTGTGATTTTAATACTGAAAATCTTTGTGATAACCTTAAAACATATTTTCATCTCTAATTATAATTTTAAAGCTTAAAAAATAGTATAGATCGAGTAGATCTATGAAATCTTGAAAATTAACGGTCCAAATATACATTACAAGAAGCATTATTTTCAAAACTTGAAATCTATTTTTTTCTCATGTTCATGCATCTTGATGATCAATTTGAGGACATTTAGACATCAAAACAACGAAATTTTTAAAGTGGGCTCCAATTTCATTGTTTAGAGCTTCAGCTCTATATAAACTTTTTCCTTAAAAAATTGACTTATTTGGATGCTGAATTTGAGTCGAGTGACGCGAGATACCCTCCGCCTTAATCTATGTTTAAACCAGTGGTTTAAAAAGTGGATTGGTGACTCGGATCGGGCATCTCAAAAACCCATTCGGATCAGCGAATTGACGATACGGATCGGGAATCAGCTGAATCGGTCGGATTAAACCTTAAAAAAAATCCAAAAAAATTATTAAAATTCATTATAAATGTTGTTTTTTATGAATTCAATAAAAAATGAGGGTACTCCATTAAGAATTTTCATTTCTTTGCATGAATATGCGAATATTGATATGTTTTTTCCCTGCATAAACTACTATTTACCATTTAATTTACATCACACAAAAGGATAAACATAGAATTATCATGAATTAAGTATTTCATCATACATGGACTACAGCAAAGCATACAATTCGTAACATACGATCTAAAAATAAAATGACAGACGACGTCATTCTTCATCTTGGTCACGCTGGTGCCATTGATTAAATTCGCGTGACAATTCATTGACTATTTCTAAAAACTAATCATCCAAATTAATGGGTACCTGACTATACCCAAATCCCTGAGTGTTAGTGTTTTGTTGTGGTCCTAATCCAAAATCCCCGAAGCTTGTCTATCCTTCATGCTCACCTACACTATCGTGTTCATCCCTACTCTCTTGTTGTTGGGGCTCGATATGTGAATAATTTGGCTAGGATTGAGTGGCCTCAGAATTATCACCTCTCTTATTTTCCCTTAGACCCCATTCCCACTCTCCCTCATTAGGTGCAATATCACCGATATCTCCGACGAACTGTGGATATGTTGGCGGGCTGCTTCCTCTTTCATGCTGCTCATCACCTTCTTCGAGATCTTTCTCACCGATAGCCTCAAGGAACGCTCTCTTATGCAACACTAGCTCATCTTCTTCTACTATCCATTGTTCTGCTGTGTATGTGACAAATATTGTGTCCAAGTCTATCGGCCCATAGTCTTCAAGCTTCTTTCTTATTTGTCGCTCTAGGAGGTTTAAGTTGTAATGAACGTAGACTAGTTCATGAAGCTTCTTCGAAGCAAGTCGATTCCTCCTAGTAGTGTGCAACCATTGGAACGTACTCCAGTTTCGCTCATAGCCAGTAGCAGAACATGTCTGGGAGAGTTGCTATCCTCTTTAGGTGAGGTGCATTACTACCATATATCTCCCATCATTCAGCTGGATTAAAATGTAAAAAGCATTGTAAGGGCAAGAACAATTCATAAGATTAAATATATAAATGAACAAAATATTAATTAGGGGATAACCTGGATCCATCTTAGTTCGAGAATTCTTGGCAAGTCTAATTCCGAAGGATCCTATAGTATCCCTACACATAGCAAGCTAAAACAAAATATTTCGTTTTAGTGCATTATTCCTCACAAATATAACAACTCAATCAAGTTCTTATCCAAATATTAAATAATACATCTTGTATTGCTCCTACCTGGTTTCGATGGCTTCTCTCCAACCTGACAATAATGTATCTGACCATTTCCATAATCTTACGGGGATGTTCAGGTGTCCAATAAGAAAATTTTGGGTTGAAGTAGTAACCTAGAAAATATATAGCTAGAGAAATGTCATTTAAAATTTCATAAAAAAATAATTTAGAATGAAATATTATAATGATATGAATATATATTTACCTGCATAATGAATTGGATATCCAAATTTAGTGTTCCAACTTCTTTCTATAATCCCGATCACTTTAATAGAAAAACTATACTTCTCCCCAATAGCTGATTTGGTTCTTTCAATACCTTCATAAAGGATACCCATGGTAGCTTTTTTACCAGCATCCACCATTCTTAATACCGTGACCAAAAGGGCAATGGCCTCTACGATACTGGAACGTCGAGACTAGAACCTCCTATTTGAGACTATGTCGTCCACTTTTAGCTCGATACTGGATTTCAAGAGGCGGTCGTTTAACCACTCTTTACTGGTAAACAATCTCTTTATTGCACCTTCAGATTCTCGAATGGAGTCCACAACCAAGTAATCTGTCGCAAAGCGGGTTATGGCAGGTCTGATTATCTCTTTTTTCTTAGACTGTTCTCTGAACAAAAAGAAAATTTTAGAATGGTTATATATAAATCTTGACACCAACCTCTCTTCTTGTAGAGTCTCATTCACAATTTTGATCTCACCGATCTCCTCCAACATAAGATTGATGTTGTGTGCAGCACACGTGGTCTATACTAGATGCTTCCTCTTATCCATCAACTTGCTGCCCGCAGAAACACATGCACCTGCATTGTCCGTAATAAACTGGACTACATTCTTATCTCCCACCTCTTCCACTATCTGATCATATAGTCGTAAGTAGAAGTTTGCATCCTTCTTCGTCCCTGATACGTCTTTGCTAGCAAAAAACTGTACCTTTTGGAGAATATGCCAAGAAGTTTACAAACTCATTTTTACTAACTTTATTCAACCAACCATCACTCATGAGAGTAATACCTGTTATTGGCCAACACTGTCTATATTCTTCAATCCACTTTCTAACTTCCTCCACCTCTTCATCTAATATTGGCTCACTGAGCTCATATGCCATCGGGGGTTTTACCCGCCGCCCGGCTCTCTGGATTGCGTTGACCATAGGTGGAAAATATGGGCTATTGGCTACATCAAAGGAGATCCCTTTATCGTAGACTCATTTACCAACATATCTGCCCAACATGTTTCTCGTACCTTTCACCATGCCTTTGAGGGTCATCTGTTCTGACTTAGGCTTTGAGAGAAATGGGTCTATACGACCATGACCTGCAATACTATCACTCCTAGATAAGCTAGAAACAATTTCTTCAACGTCTGATTCCTCTTGACACATATTGCCACCATATGTGTCATACATATGTGTAATCCAGCTCCATACATATTTGAGCTGGACCTGCCATACATGCTCGAATTGGGCCTGCCATACATGCTCGAGCTGGGCCCGCCATGCATGTCTGAGCTAGGCCAACCATGCATGCCCATGTCATAACCACTAGACATTCTAAACCAGCGTTCCCTCAGATATGTTTCATATAAACTCATTCTTGTGGCCATCTCCAAGTCATTATTATATTGCTCTTCTGGATCATTCCCGCTTGATGGCGTATATAAACTAGTTATCTCCTCATCCATCCTCTGTTTTGCAATTTTTTTACCTTTGGTAGCCTTGAGAAATGCCGTCGTCTGCTTTCTTACATTATTAGGGACACTATTGCACGCAGAAATATCTCCCTTAACCCTTGTCAAGTGTTGCTTGAACCTATGTACCCTACTACTTATCACTCTTTGGCAGTAATTACAAATAATTTTGTCTTTTTTGTTGGGATCAAGTCTAACCCCATGTTGCCATGCAAGGTCTTCCGCAGATCTTGCCATGGTTCAACTTTAATATGTAAAAAGTTAAAAATTAACCTGACAGTTCAATATGAAAAATAATCACCATGTGTAGTGATAATATGTAGGGGTAGTTCATGAAGTTATATTTGTTGTTAATGCAAAAAACTTCTATTGACAAAACTTTTTAGTTCCTAATGAGAAAAATAATTTATTTATGCAACATTATAGATAAAAATAGCATATATCAGCCACTACATATAAAACAAAAAATTTACATTGATATAGTATCAATAAAAAATATATTTACAATGGTATAGTAATTCATAATGCCAATACATATGAACTTGTCACAAATCTTCATTTCGACAAACATGAATTAGTTCCTATTGAGAAAAAAAAAATATTTATATAACATTATAGATAAAAAAAAGTCTGTATAAGTCACACTTAGAATCAAGAAAAAAATTACATTAATATAGTCATCCATAATGCCACTACACGTATATTTGACACAAAAAACATTTACAATGATATAGTCATTCACAATACCACAAATAAAATTTACAATGATATAGTGGGCACAATCCCAACTCGATTGAAATGATCACAAATAGTCGTACATCTCAATTACAAATATGTAAGATAATATAATAAAAAATGTAAGCTCCAAACATGGCTACAACTCAATTATCAAGAACATATATTGTTTGCATTAAAATTTTAATAATAAAATTAAAAAATGCAAGATAATATAATTATCATATGTGCCACGATTTTTTTACAATGATATTTACTTTAATTCCTCATGATAATATAGTTTAACAACATGCATTTATTGCATTAAAAATTTTAAAAATTAAAAATACATTTTTTAATGCAAAACTGCATTAAAAATATAATACAGTTTAACATTATGTATTTGTTAATGTATTTTTTTTGCATTAACAACAAATTAAAAAATACAGTTTTGCATTAAAAATATTATAACATGTATTTTTTTGAATAAATAATCTATCAACATTCAATTTTTTGAACTAAAAATTTAACAATAAAAATTAAAAATATTGTTTAATTCCTCATGATAATAAAAAACTGGTCACAATTTTTTCGAAAATCACGATTTTTCAAAAAATTGATCATGAATTAAAAAAAAAAGGCAGTTCTTCATATACCCACCTAACATCAGTCATTCTAACTCAAAACATGCACCTCAAATCGAATAAATTACATTAAATTGAATACATGTTTTGATAAACAACACTATAAGGAATCAAAACCCTATAATATTAACATATTATTATCAAAATATTAAATAAAATCGATTGAATTGAGCGAAAAAAAAAAAACGCAGTTCTTCACAGACATCAGTCATTCAATCTAAAAAATCAAGCTCAAATTGAATAAATCATATCAAATTGAATACATGTGATGATAAACAACACTATAACGAATCAAAACTCTATAAATTTAACATATTATTTAGAAAATATTGAGTAAAATTGATAGAATGGCGGAAAAAAAAAAAAAACCGCTGTCCATTTTTTCTTCACAGACATCAGTCTTTTTTTCTCAAAAATCAAGCTCAAATTGAATATGTGTGATGATAAACAACACTATAACGAATCAAAACCCTATTAATTTAACACATTATTTGTAAAATATTGAGTGAAATTGATAGAATGGTGGAAAACAAAAAAAAAACAGTCCATTTTTTCTTCACAGACATCAGTCTTTTTTTCTCAAAAATCAAACTCAAATTGAATACATGTGATGATAAACAACACTATAATGAATCAAAAGCCTATAAATTTAATATATTATTTGTAAAATATTGAGTGAATTTGATAGAATGGCGGAAAAAAAAAAAAACGCAATTTTTACCTGTTTTTTGTGCACCCCTGGCTTCAAATTCAAATTTGATATGTATTCGTCCAAAATTCTCACAAATTATGAACAAAAACTTTTGAACAACACTCTTACGATCAATAACCCTCAGATTTTACAAAAAATGATGCCCTCTTTTTCTTGAAATAAAAAAAATAGCAGAACCTTAAAACTTTTTTAAGGTTCTTCACAGGTCCAACTTTTTTTTATTAAAATCGGTGATTTTTACAATCTTTTATTGACTGGAATGGCTGAAAAATTTAAAATAAAGCCTGCAAGATTCGATTATAAAGCTGAAAAAGAAGAAAAACAATAAAAAAAAAAGTGACAAAAAACCATCAAAATTGTGAAGAACACTGTACAGCCCGTATTCTTAGATGAGTCTCAACAATGACTCGGCGATTCACTATTGGGAATCACCCGGTTCTCTCTAGACACGGGCGATTCCCAGTATTGTGGTGGAACCAGCACGGGAACTGCCGATTCCTTAGTCAAACCGGGCTAGTCCCGTTCGATTTGTTGAGTTTTCAAACCCTGGTTTAAACTCGTCGATCAAAAGATATATTTAAGGGTTTAGTTAAATTATGATCCATAAAAAATTGACTAAACGAACGTATATTTCCGAAAAATCACCGGTCATGCTGGCTAAAGAGGCCAAAAACCGAGATGAAAGTTGTGGAAGACTTTGAAAATGTGGGGAGGGCTTTTAAAAGAGACTTGGAAGAATAATAAAAACTAGATAAAAAACAAACAAATGAACCAAAAAAAACAAAAAAAGGAAAAAGAGAAATGTGCGCCTCTCTTGTAAGTTGGGCCAACACACCCAAAACCAAGAGTTGGGGCCGGAGTTAAGAGTTGTCGATGTGAGGGGACTGTTCTTGCTGCCTACCCTTCCAAGTTGTGGGCCTCAAACAGGGGTAGTTTCTTGCTGCCTACCCTTCCAAGTTGTGGGCCTCAAACAGGGGTAGTTTCTTGCTGCCTACCCTTCCAAGTCCTCAAGTGTCCGTTGTAGGTCATTTTTTGGGTCAAATGTGAGGGGTTTTTGGTAAGGGCACGATTTGTATAGAGCATAGGCTCTAAACAATCAAATTAGAGCCTACCTTCAAATAGTATTAAGAAATGTGGTTTTAATATTGGAAATCTTTGTGCTAGCCTTAAAATATATTTTCATATTTATTTATTAAGTTTAAAGTTTTAAAAAAAGTGTAGATCGACATATCTATGCAAACTTGAAAATCTTGAAAATTGACGGTCAAAAAATACGTCACAAAATACACTATTTCCAAAACTTGCAATCCATTTTTTTCTCATGTCCATGCATCTTGATGTCAAAATGATCAATTTGAAGATATTTGGACATCAAAACAACCACTTATAGTGAAATTTTTGGGGTAGGCTCAAATTTCATTGAACTTTTCTTTTTTGGTAATTAAGGCTCATTTTTATATATTTTTCTTTTTAAAATTATGTCTAAGTGAAATCTTTGGAACTTAGTTTAATTCGGGTGGTTAATGACTAATTAGGAGGTTATTCTAGGCTGGGGACTTTTTGCTAATATAGGAAGTGAGTAAGGTTAAGTTGACCTAATTAGCTTGATTTAAGGGTGATTTAGGCAGGTTTACGCTAATTAGGTTGCATCATATTATAGTGAAGAGTCCCCATTGTTTCATGAACTTGCTCTCTCCCCAATAATAAATAAGGAAATAACTAAAAATCCCTCCAAACATGTAAATATATGATTTGGATTTTTAAGTTTTTGATCCTAAAGAAACCCGTAAACCCACAAAGTACAAACGATGATTTGGGTTGTTGGAACTTTTAATAAAGAAAAACAATTTTGGCTTTATAAATTGATGATTTTGTTTTGGAGTTTTTGGGCCAAAAAAACGTCAACACCTATAAATGAGTAGCTAAACAGTCTTTTTAGCTCATAAAATCTCTGTGATAAAAAATAAAAGAAAAATAGAAATCCAATCATTTGTTTGAGACCTTTTAATTCCTTTTTTTTTGTGCAATGATGTTACTCTTTTTATTTTCTTTTTTCTTGCTCAAAATACGGTTTTGGGCTAAGATACCTGATATTTAAAAAAGAAATCCTTGGTGATATAAATTTGACCATATACAAAAACGAGGACGAGAAACTAGCTATTTTATGGGAAGAATATGTTATTATTTATTTTTCTATTCATAATTGATATCGGTTGAGCTTTCCTTTTTTCCATTGTTTTCTTAGTTTTCAATGTACTGGAATGATGAGTACTCACAACAATTGTGCCTTTCTCATATATATACCTCTATGGATTCATTTAACAACCCTAATTGAGTAAGAATATGGGAAGAATATGCTATTTTATGGGAAGAATAAGTTATTATTTATTTTTCTATTCATAATTGATATCGGTTGAGCTTTCCTTTTTTCCATTGTTTTCTTAGTTTTCAATGTACTGGAATGATGGGTACTCACAACAATTGTGCCTTTCTCATATATATACCTCTATGGATTCATTTAACAACCCTAATTGAGTAAGAATATGGGAAGAATATGCTATTTTATGGGAAGAATATGTTATTATTTATTTTTCTATTCATAATTGATATCGGTTGAGCTTTCCTTTTTTCCATTGTTTTCTTAGTTTTCAATGTACTGGAATGATGGGTACTCACAACAATTGTGCCTTTCTTATATATATACCTCTATGGATTCATTTAACAACCCTAATTGAGTAAGTTAGAAAGAAGATAAGAACCATGTTCTTACGTTTTAGTTTAATTTTTCCTCCTTTTGTCTGTATAATTAGAAAGCGGTTCTCTTCTTAATGATACAAAGATTAAAGGTGGCACAATTAATATACAGATGGTGCCTCCTCTTCACATTAAATGTAGGTTTTCTTATCGAGCTTCATAATTCGCCATACATAGATGAAGCTGGAAGTTCATTCTTATCTCTCTCTGTCTCATTTTTTTTTGTTTGTTATTTAAGATGTACCGATCCGAAAGAAAATGCATAAATTATGTGTGGTTCGGTGGATGGGTCTCTGTTTCAATCTTTTACGATTTTAATGTGCCTTTTTGTGTTTTGCAGCTCGACTCAGAGTAACACTAACGATTTTGTTCAAATGGAACCACATTTTTAACTCAGTTATAGGACGTTTCAAGGCCCTCTATTTTTGCACATATAGGAAACCCAACTTGGTCCAATCCTTGTCAACATAAAATGCTACGATTTTGGAAGTCTAACTGCTATCTAGTTTTCAAGCTTTATATTTGTCAAGTTATTGTTCTCTCGTTTTTTAGAATCAATGGAGTAAGACATCAATTCCCTTGATTGCATGATGGACTCCCTTGAAAAAACATTGACGCAGGTGTAAACGAGGAGCTCTACCGAACTGAGTTTATCTTCTTTCTAACTTACTCAATTAGAATTCATCACTAGTCGTATAGTTGGTGAATGAAATATACTAGCGATGAATCTATTTTATTTTATTTATGGGAATTGTAAAGTGAGCAAATACTGTATTTATTTATTACTCTCTCTTTTTTTTTTAAAGTATTTGACGGCAGTGACTGTTGATCCGATCCTGTATTTTCCCCACTACAATGTACAAGTTGCGATACTCAGGCACCCATTTGCTGGAACATCAATCAAGCTAGAGAAAGAGAACAATAGTGTCCCATACCACAAGCCACAAACTCAAGAAAATAACAAAACTGTTTCATGCTAAAAAAAAAAGAAAAAAAAAAAAGAAGAAGAAGAAGAAAAAAAAAGGAAAAAGAAGAAGAAGAAGGGTATGGACTGCACTTCCAAAATATACTAAAAAAGAATTCCATTAATGAATAAAAAAAAAGGGAAAAGTTTATATACAGCCAAAGGCTCTAAACAATTAAATTTGAGCCTACTTCAAAAATTTCACTAGAGTAGGTTGTTTTGATGCCCAAATATCTTCAAATTGATCATATTGACATCAAGATGCATCGACATGAGAAAAAAATGGATTTTAAGATCATCTTGAAATAGTGTATTTTGTAATGTATTTTTTGACCATCAATTTTCAAGATTTTCAAGTTTTCATAGATTTGTCGATCTACACTATTTTTTAAGCTTTAAACTTTATAAATGAAGATGAAAATATGTTTAAAGGCTATCCTAAAGATTTCAAGTATTGAAACAACATTTCTCAATACTATTTGAAGGTAGACTCTAATTTAATTGTTTAGAGCCTAGGCTCTAAACAAACCGCACCCATAGAAAAAAAGAAGAAGATGGGAATCATCTTTGGGACATATGCACATACTCCACAATATTGATAAAAACAAAAAGAGCCCCATTAATAGATACAACGCATGGATATTTTTAAGCAGCTTGAATCTCCTCTTGAACCTCCCATGACTCAACACAACTCAACTCAATGCCATGCTCCTCAGTCTATAAATGCACTACTTTCCTGCAAAAATGCGTACGTCAGTTTTAGAACACTTACAACCTTGAAACCTTCAAGATGTTATTTCGTAGATTGAGAGAGTGAGAGAGGGAAAGATAGACTGCAAATAACCCATCAATTGCAAACTGCCCATTGGGTTTCCATTTTTTTTTTTAATCACATAAAAGTTTTATGAGCTAAAAAGGAAACATGAAAACCATAAATAAGTCAGTGGCTAATCCCTAATTAACAGGTGTTGGTGTTCTTTAGCTCAAAAACTCCAAAATAGAAATCAGCGATTTGCAATTTTTTTTTTTTGTTTGTTAAAAAATCCAACAATCCAAATCATTATTTGTAGGTTTAAGGGTTTTTTTAGGATAGAAAACTAAAAAACCCAAATCATATATTTGCATGTTTCAGGGAATTTGAAACCATGAGATGAACGGTAATGAGATGAATTGCAGAGGTAGGTTCCATTATCTCACCATAACCCTCCAATTTTTTTAATCGTGACAAAGTCCATGACTATAGCTTCTTTTATTTCTCTCTAAAATTAATAAAAAGGAAAAGAAAAATTCATCTTGATCTATGTATTAGAGATTAAATATATGGAAATTTATAGATACTTCCTAATTTGTACTTTCTAAGCAATGCTACCTTGCCCTCCCCCCCTAAAAAAAAACACTTTTGATATTATACTATGAACCCTTGCACTTTTTCTTTTTTCTTTTTTTTTTTACAACCAACCCCGAAAGGAGGCTTTTGTTGTACTATAATACCCTCTTTTAGGCTATATTTCCCACTTTCTCTCTTCAAACAAGTGACTAACACAACTTGTACAGAGCCGATTCAACACATTTTTTTAACCAGTCTAGCTCTATATTCAACTTGTTCCGGTCCAACATATTTTTGTGCCAAACTGACACAACTTGTACAAAGCTAGTCTCGACTGACTCTATATTCAACTGTTGTCAATCTAGCACATAGGGCCTGCCTATGCAGGCAGTTGAAGTATTTGTTTTTTCCAAGGCTAATAGTTTGGCGTTGGACTAGCACAACGTGGCCTTACACATTTTTGTCCCAAACCGATACATGTTGATAATCATGTTTTGAAAAATATGGGTTAAAATGTTGGGTATTTTTATCCAAAAAAATAACTCTACTACTTGAGTACGGTTGCAAAGAAAAATACTGTTGATGTTAATAATATGGTATCAAAAGTGTTCGAGGGAGGATTCCTAGAGAGTACAAATTTGGGGGTATATTTAACTTGTGCCGGTTCGACATAATTTTTAAGCCAGTCTAGGTCTATATTCTACTTGTGCCGATCCAACGTATTTTTGTGCCAAACCGACACAACTTGTACCGAGCCAAACCGACACAACTTATACAGAGCCAGTTTGGACTTACTCTATATTCAACTTGTGATTGTCTAGCACATATGGCCTGCCTTTGCGGGCAGTTGAAGTATCCGTTTTTTCTAAGGCTAATAGTTTGGCATCTGACTAGCACAAGGTGCGCTTACACATTTTTGTTCCGGACCGACACATGTTGATAAATCATGTATTGGAAACGCGGGTTAAAATGTAGTGCATTATGATCCAAAAAAAAATAACTCTATTACTTGAGTGCATTTACAAAGAAAAATATTATTAAAATTAATAATATGGTATCAAAAGTATTCGGGTGAGGATGCCTAGATAGTAAAAATTTGGGGTTATCTATAATATTCTCTTATAAATAACTTAAAAGAAAAATTATATATAAGGTTGCACCTAAAAAAATCGTTTTGCTAACCGTTGAATTGATCATCTCAAACTTGAGATGTGTGGAGATGAAGGACAAAAAAAGCATTTAAAGTCTTCTAAATAGGGCATTGTGTAATAAGTTATCTAGACGGTGTATTTTCAATATTTTTAAGTATTTATATATTTGCACGATTTGTAGCATTTTTTGAAATTTCAAATTTCAAAAAAAAAAAAAAAAATAGATTTTAAGCCATCATAAGGTCTCAAGCATTGCAACTACATCTCCGAGAAAATTTTAGATGTACACCTTACTTCTATAGTATAAGGAGGGATCATATACACATGGAGGTTACAATTACTCATAGCCATTAAATGTCAAATTGGATAGCTTGGAATGTGTCACGAAGTTTGATAATTACTTTTTTGAACTTTGAGTTTACTCCTTGAAACTCTTACAACCACCGAATTCGTAATCCAATGGACAAGGGTGATTATGATCTCATTGTACCGAAAGTAAATACTACCTTTGTATATTTTTCCATAAAATATAGTCCAAAATAATGTTATCAGAATCGAACCACTGCTCAAATCGGCAAAGGGTTGGCCCACTTAAAACCAATCAAATCGGTTTAACTGATTAGACATTTTTTATAAAATTAAAAATTGACAATATTTTAAAAAATCAATAAAAATAAGAAAAGAATATTTTAAAAGTATTAAAAGCTTGGTTAAAAATAGAAGACTTTTTTTTCTTAAATAATCGTAAAAAAAGTTCAACTTGTGCAAAAAAATATTAAATATTGGAAGATTTTATTAATAAATTACATGAATCTAACGCCAAAATTAATACTGCTCTATAAGATATGCCTTCATTATTTATAAAGTTGAAGTGCATCGGTGAAGAAAAACTATGTGCACCTAAGTCTCCATTAAAGAGAGAGAAAAACAAGCGGCTAGAAAGAGAAGAAAATTTTAAAACAAAAAGAAACGAGCACGTATACTATGCTCCCTTGAGATCATAGTTTACTTTTACTCCCTCAGAAGACTTACTTGGGATATTTTTTTTTAATCTGAAAGTTTGGAAACCATTATAGGATCCTTAAAAAAAAAAAATCGAAAAAAAAATTTGAGTTATCTAATACTTAAATCTTCTCATTTAAGAATTGTTTTTTATTAAGCTTAATGAATGAGTTAGAGATATTACATCCCCAAAATTTGATATCTTAAAATTAATTGTAGCTGGGGTTTTTCTGCAGTGAGTAAGTGCAAATTCACTAGGGAGTATAATATTTTTGGCAAAAGAAAAACGAAGTAAAAAACTGAAGAAGGCATCCCAAAATGGTAAGTAAGAAAAACTTCCTTCTAAACCATTTAAGGTGATGATTTTTTGCCAAAATATTGAGATATTTGAGATTAAACATTTTGAAAATAAAATATCATGTGCAATAAAACAAGAAAAAAAAAATCTAGACAAAAATTAGCAATAGAGAGAGGTGAGGGGAAGATTAGGCTGCTTCATCCAAGATAATCGGCAAAACCAGTTTAACCAATCAACCATCGGTTTTAATTAGTTCAAAAAAAAAAATTCAATTTAGTGCTCATGTCGAGCAGAAAGGGGTCTTGTCAATAGTTCTACTGGTCAGACCACCTATTAGGTCTAGTTATAATAGCTATAGTCCAAAATCCACCTTAAAAATTAAGGGAAAAGTTTATATAGAGCCCAAAGCTCTAAACAATCAAATTTGAGCCTACCATAAAAATATCACTAGAAGAGGTTGTTTTGATGCTCAAATATATTCAAATTGATCATCTCGACATCAAGATGTATGCTTATGAAAACAAATGGATTTCAAGTTTTGGAATAGTGTATTTTGTAATACATTTTTGGACCGTCAATTTTCAAGACTTTCAAGTTTTCATAAATCTGTCAATCTCCGCTATTTTTGAAGCTTTAAAACTTTATAAATAAATATAAAAATATATTTTAGGTTTATCACAAAGATTTCCAATATTAAAACTACATTTGTCGACTCTATTTGAAGGTAGGCTCTAATTTGATTGTTTAGAGCCTAGGCTCTATATAAACCGCACCCAAAAATTAATGACGGAGGGGATGCATATCTACATTTGACTCCACACATAAAAACCCGCCCCACATCAAAAGGCACCGCTACTTTAAAATTCAAATTTCAAAACTTAAACCAACGGTAAAGCGCAGCACATAATGACGATATTCAAATTTCGAAATTCTCCCGCTAACTCGCCGTTAGTTCTTTTAACGTCCGTCAAGTAATGGTAAATCAACGGCTACTTGCTCATCGTTCTATAAATGGGACAACTGCTCACGACTTTACTCTCCCATGTCTTCTCTTTCACGCAGGCGTCCTCGCACACGCCTCGGTGAAGTTACTTTCTCTCTCTTGTTTTCTCCGCACTCTCTCTCCATCTCTCTCTAGAATTTCTACTTCCTCTGCGTAACTCCATCACCTGGAAAATGAGGGAGTGCATCTCGATTCACATTGGCCAGGCCGGAATCCAGGTCGGCAACGCTTGCTGGGAGCTTTACTGTCTCGAACATGGCATTCAGGTGCGATTTCATGTCCCTTTTCTTACTATTTTTGGTTGAGTGTCTTCGTATATTGAAAATCTAGGGATTAATGGCTTCATGGAAGAGTTTATTGAATAATGGACAAGTTTTTCTGGTTTTACCTGTTTTGGTGCAAATATTTTTGCTTGTGAATTGTATCTGGTAACTATGGGGTTTTATTCGCATTATTTGAAGTTTCATTAGAAAGCAATCTACATTTGTGATTTTCTTTCACCATTCTTGCATCTAAAGTTGATAACACATGTAGATCTTGATTAGGGTAGGAATCGATAGATTTGATGAAGGTTATCTGATTCCTTGCCATCATTTCTCTGTTTATTATCGCTCTCACTTAATACCTTCAGATCTTTTTAAAGCTAGGGTTTATTGGCTGGTAACTGTGGCATATGTTCTTTGCCTTGATTTTCAGTGATTTTTCTTACTTTCATTTTCATTTATAGGCACATTTTATGGATCTGACACTGCTTACTTGAGTGCTCTCCATACCTCCATCAGTTTGTTTGTCGTTTTTTTTTGCTACATTTTGTCTCCCACATTTGATATCTTTCCTCCTGTTAGAAGGCCTAGACCTGGTTTATTAATGTTTCGATTTTCATTTGATTCTGGCTATGCTTCATTTGCTTCTGCCAAAATCTGGTAAATAAACAGTGTCTAGTCTTTTCTACACTGTGCCATGAAATTTACTACTCTTTTTTTGTTCACTTGGCATCTAGTCTCCATTGTGTTCCACTTATTACTTGTTTTCTGCTACATATCTAAAAATCTTTTTTAGTCTTCTTTGCTTTCCTTTTTCTACATTTGCTTTCTTGGCTTTCCTAGGCTTGCATTGATTCCTATTCTCGGTTAATTTATCTGCTCATATTGAATTCCTTTCTAGAAATGTATTCTCAGGGGCATGAACAAATGTTTAATCTTTCACATTGTTTTTTGTATTTGTAGCCTGATGGTCAGATGCCAAGTGACAAGACTGTTGGTGGAGGTGATGATGCATTCAACACTTTCTTCAGTGAAACTGGTGCCGGCAAACATGTACCTCGTGCTGTGTTCCTCGATCTGGAACCAACTGTTATTGATGAAGTGCGCACTGGCACATATCGTCAATTGTTCCACCCTGAGCAACTGATTAGTGGCAAGGAAGATGCTGCTAATAACTTTGCCAGGGGCCATTACACAAGTAATGAGCTTTACATCACTGTTTTTCTTATGTTTCTAGCTTTCAAAAATGACTTTCTCTGCATTTATTTCTCTTATGGGATTTCTCTATTTTACTTTTTCCGTCTCTTTCTCTCTTAGGATTATCTGCTTTCCAATTCATATTTCTAATTTTTTTCTCTATTTTTTACTGTTCAGTTGGCAAGGAAATTGTGGACCTTTGCTTGGACCGCATTCGTAAGCTTGCAGATAACTGCACTGGTCTTCAGGGCTTCCTAGTTTTCCATGCAGTTGGTGGTGGAACTGGTTCTGGGCTTGGTTCCCTTTTGCTAGAAAGACTTTCTGTGGATTACGGAAAGAAATCAAAGCTCGGGTTCACTGTTTATCCATCTCCTCAGGTCTCAACTTCAGTTGTGGAGCCTTATAACAGTGTGCTCTCCACGCACTCTCTTCTTGAGCACACCGATGTTGCGGTGCTTCTGGACAATGAGGCCATTTATGACATTTGCAGAAGGTCTTTGGATATAGAGCGACCCACTTACACTAACCTTAACAGGCTAGTGTCTCAGGTAATCATTGTAACAAAAATATAGAAATGTGTCCCCTTATTTCTGTATTTCTTAGCTTTATATACTGTAATAAGTACCCATTTTATCATACTGGGTGATACACACGTACATTTTTAAACTATGTTTGTCTGCCAATTGTTGCTCCTGCAATTGCCTTGTCCCTCATTCTAAGTCATCTTTTTATTGTTACTGTCTCTCTTTCCTTCGTATGTCTGTTCTCTTTTCTTTATTACTAGATCTCTCTGTTTCATGTTCTCTTTTATTTGCTCCTAAATTCAATTTATAAAATTTGTATGTGCTCTTTCAGGTCATCTCTTCCCTTACTGCCTCTCTCCGATTTGAT
Organism: Amborella trichopoda; assembly: GCF_000471905.2. The sequence goes on from NW_006494904.1 coordinate 6,858,272, forward strand.
GGTGCTCTTAATGTTGATGTTACTGAGTTCCAAACCAACCTTGTCCCCTACCCTCGAATCCACTTCATGCTCTCCTCCTATGCCCCTGTTATCTCTGCTGAAAAGGCCTATCATGAACAACTCTCAGTTGCTGAGATCACCAACAGTGCTTTTGAGCCCTCTTCGATGATGGCCAAGTGTGACCCTCGCCATGGCAAATACATGGCCTGTTGCCTCATGTATCGTGGAGACGTTGTCCCCAAGGACGTCAATGCAGCTGTTGCCACCATCAAAACCAAGAGGACCATTCAATTTGTGGATTGGTGTCCTACTGGATTCAAGTGTGGGATAAACTACCAGCCACCCACTGTTGTTCCAGGTGGTGATTTGGCCAAGGTTCAGAGAGCTGTTTGCATGATCTCGAACTCAACTAGTGTTGCTGAAGTGTTTTCTAGGATTGATCACAAATTTGATCTGATGTATGCTAAGAGGGCATTTGTACACTGGTATGTTGGTGAGGGGATGGAAGAGGGGGAATTTTCTGAGGCTCGCGAGGATTTGGCAGCTTTGGAGAAGGATTATGAGGAGGTTGGGGCTGAGAGTGCAGAGGGTGAGGAAGATGAGGGTGATGAGTATTAAGTAATAGTGCTTGGTTTTGGACAGAGGTGTTGTGGCTTTAGAGAGATGGTAGTTTTTGTTTCTGCTTTGTTTGGTTTGTACTTGTTTTTTTTGCCAATAGTCTCATTGCTGATGGGCTATGGTTGAGAAATGGTTTGTTATGTGTTAGAGATAAATGGTGTTTCTTGGATTACTGGTAACAATACTTGAATATAACTTGATCTATTGTTATGTTATCTGTGTTTATGCCTTCTTGCCTTTTGTGCAAGTGCTATTTATGTGGTTTGGATTTTACTTTTGCACTGATTGTGCGAACCTGTGCTTCTGATCCATGTAAACTAACAAACTCTGCATACATATAAGTTGTGAGAAGATCATAAGCAATTTATTCATGTGCATGCTTTAAGCCTACATCTGTAATACATATGGTAATCTGCTTTTCTCACAGCCCTTCTTCGGTTCCTTTTTTTTTTCTTGGAGTAGGAGGGTGCTGCTGATTTTCTGGAGCATGACGCAATACTAGTTATCAAAGTTGCTTTATGGAACTTATGCTCTGCTTCTATATTACACACGTTAGGTTCAAACTTTTCCTCTGTAGCTTATTTTAAGTTTGAAAGTTTATATAAGGTTGCAACTTGAGCATGAGTTCCCAAGCTGGGAAAAGTTGGTTCAATTCTGAGTTTTGTGCTTGCATTGGTTTTATTGTGAAAGATAAATTGAGGTATACTCAATGGGATAAAAAGGACGTCTCCAAAACTCAGAGTGATTTTTTTTACCACTCATATGGTCTGAGCAACACCAGAGAAAACCTTGGCAAATATAGCACCATCCGTTTTAGGAGTTCATGATATGGGATGGCCAGCCCAACACGACAATGTTCTTATGAAAGGAATTTTGAATTTGCAAAGGTCTTCAAAATTCTTACAGTTGTACAATGCCTGTTGTGGAATAATGACTGTCAACACGACAATGTTCTTATGGAAGGAATTTTGAATTTGCAAAGGTCATCAAAATTCTTACAGTTGTACAATGTCTGTCATGGAATAAAACTATTTTACAGTTTTCTATGGTAATTATGTTGTTATTGAAAACTGTTATGGTTACGGTTAGGATAGGGACAAAAGATGGACGTACTTTTATGTCCATGTAAATCACATAATACTGATGCAGGAGGAATTGAATTAGGAGACCGGAAATTGTACTATCCCGAGGTTGATCAAATAGTGAAAGTATTGCTAGTGTGATGTGCAGTTATTGGCAACCATACTTAAGGGATTGGACGGGCCGGATGTTGAGCTATCCAGTCATCTGGTTAAAGATCCGGATAGCTGTTATTCGCCGAACATATGTAAAATGGAAAGCTTGCTTTGAATAACATATGATGACAATAACCTCTCGTGTGTCTTTCTTAGTGTGTTTCCTAAGCACCATCACCGCACATCACCTAAAAAAGGACAAAACAATGAGGTCTCTGTCTGGATCAGAATACCTAAAGGAAGGCCAAAAGATCTTACCCATTGTAAGAAAAGCCATTTTAAACTTCATAATTGGACATCCTGATTTTATGACCAGTTTTGAGTTCAGATAAATGCAGTCAAATGCATTTAGTTTTTCTCCATATCCACTAAAATGTGAAGACAGAAAATCTACAGGCCATGTAAACTAACAAACTCTGCATACATATAAGTTGTGAGAAGATCATAAGCAATTTATTCATGTGCATGCTTTAAGCCTACATCTGTAATACATATGGTAATCTGCTTTTCTCAAAGCCCTTCTTCGGTTCCTTTTTTTTTTCTTGGAGTAGGAGGGTGCTGCTGATTTTCTGGAGCATGACGCAATACTAGTTATCAAAGTTGCTTTATGGAACTTATGCTCTGCTTCTATGTTACACACGTTAGGTTCAAACTTTTCCTCTGTAGCTTATTTTAAGTTTGAAAGTTTATATAAGGTTGCAACCTTAAAATGTAGAATTAAAGATGCATCTCAAAAATCCATCGGAAAAAGGTGTTTTACTATTAAAAACCCTCTAATTGATCATCTCGACATCAAAATGTATGAATATGAAAAATAAGGATTTTGGGTCCTACAAATAGTGCATCTTGCAACACATTATCCACACCGTCCATTTTCGAGATTTTCATATATTTATAGATCTACTTGATTTTAAACATTTTTAGAGTTTAAATTTTATAATATGATATGAAAATGGATTTTGAGATAATCCTAACACCTAAAATACATATTATAATAAAATTTGGAGGTGCACCTTAATTGTATTGTTTACGGTTGCCACCTTATAGAAACCACACCCTTTAAGCTTTCCATTTTTTTTGAGGAATTTCTATTCCACTGATCACCATGAAAAAAGTTATTAATTACATGTTAGGGAACATATGACTTTAAAATCAAGTTTTCCACTTTTTTGAGAAATTTTTATTCCATTGATCACCATTAATGTAGTTACTAATTACATGTTAGGGAACATGTATCTTTTAAAACAAGTATTTCAAGGCATGGTACTCTTCTTAAATTCCTTTTCTATAAATCATTTAGGTGGATGTGCTAGTTTATATTATAGCTGATAATTTGCTTTTGATTCTCATGAAGCTCGATAAAATGAGCCAAATTATTCGAGCATATTTCCAAGACATCCTCTAATGATACCACCTACTAAGAAAGAGCTGATTAAATTAAACACATACTGCAAGGAAGGGCAATACTTTGTGCTTAGGATTGCCGAGCTGGCTGTTCTGGATTGGAATGGTTGGGTGGTTAAAATACTGGATCAAAGGGTTTTCCCCTTTCATGAGGGCTCTATTCTCTAACTTGAGCACTTTTCAAGCTTCAATTGATGGCCAACCAATCCCTATAGATAACACTTTTAATCAGCCGAAGAAGGAATATAAACAATGGAGACTTTGTACTCAGCAAATGCAGTAACAAGCTCGGATGCCTACAATCAGATGCCAACAAATAAACCTATCGTCCATTTAACCAACATCAGCAATGTACAATCCTCATTTTGAATTATTTGTTCGCAATCACATTTAGAAGTTACTGATCACATTTTATCTTTTTCACACCACAGTCTTTCTATTAGCGAACTACATCAGATCAAAGGAAAACAAGGCATATCCACTAACCAAAGGCCTCATTAAGAGAATTAATACTGCATACATCTAAGGGATAGTGATTAAACAAATTATAACATACTAATTATCGCAACCCAATTGATCAAACTGAAGATCCTATTTTATGAGGTTCAATGGTTTAAAACAAGTCATTTTGGTAGTTGGAGTAATGTATTAAGAAATTATATAACCTATCGCTAAGAATATAATTAATGGGAGTTCTCATGTAATGCGAAGAGGTTGAGTTCTTATAGATTTTAACGAGTTCATTACCTATTGTGCATCAAGGATTATAATACATAAAAACTCGTAATAATCTCACCTGTATAAGTGTGTATGTCAAGGACACTTCTATATCTATATCTGGAGAATTTATTAACCAAGGTATAGGAAAATAACCTAACAGAATGCAAAGTTAGTAGAAAATACAAAAGTGCTGAAAGATGTGAGAGCTATGCAATAGGTTCGTCAACGAAAAATTGGTCATTTTCTGATAGACATTGGCCATAATGCTAATAGTTTAAGTCTGAAAGACTCCTTTCGCCGTGCACAAACTTTTCCTAGTATACCCAGGTATACATATTTTTAATATTTAAAACTATTATGAAATAAGGAGGATTCTAGAAATTACTTCAAAACAATTAAAAATAATCAGACTAATTATTGTAAATGTTTCTGATAGACATTGGAGTTCAGAAAAAAAAACTTCTAAAAATTTTGGAGTTACTAAGAAGGAGACCTATTCGAAACTTTGGGTGTTGTTTCAGACTAGTAAAGAATTTTGTAAAAAGTCGAGAGTTTTTAAGTTTGGGAGTTTTTGGTGGTTCTTGTGTGAGTAAAGGTGTGTAGAACATGCCAAATATGTTTGATCTGTGCTGGTTAAAGTAGAACTGCAAAATATGTACATTAGACTATTGGGGAGAGAGGACATTGGGTAAATATGACAATTACTCATCCTAACTGGGGAAAGTTGAATGGTGCTTTCCAATGGTGCAAATTGTTGTATCAGTGTGTGCAAAGCGGCTGAGAGGACAACAGCATTATTTGCTCATAACCAGTGATTTAAATTTTGTACAGAATCTCCGGAATCAGATCGGAATCAAGAGGTGGGCAATTCGATTTACGAATCACCCCATTTTTTTTCTTTGAGCAATCCGATTTAAGAAGCATCAGAATCACCCCATTTTTTTTCTTTCTTTTGTTACTTGTTAGTTTTAGCTTGACCCTAGACCTGAGTTGGACCAAGTTAATCAGAATCGGACCCCTCACAATTACGGGCTTGATTCCAATTTTGCCCTGCCATAAGTATTCTACCCTTGTAAGTAGTTGAGTTATCATTTAGCCATTATCAATGCAAACTTAGACCAGAGTAATAAAATACTCTCTCTTTTACATGCAATGAACTTGTCTCAAAATCTCCTGCCATTCACTTTCATTTTTTCTTTTCAAATCCTTGTTTCAACCCTTTTTACAATATTCCTCTGAGTAAGGAATAAGAAGTATTTCATGATCATCTATTTTGAACATGGATTGTCAAAGTGATTTGAATAAATCTATTACGTATATTAGAATAAATCTATTACGTATTATTCCTTCCTCTTAGATCTCTTGAAGATGCAGCAGATTGCAAGCAATGTCTGCTTGGGGAAACAACTAGCCTATTTGTTTATAAAGTAGAGTTCATCCTCGCTGTGCAGTAGTCTAGCAGCCAGTGAAGATTCAAATCGCGTTTTCCCTAGATTTATGAGGATTTTTTGCATGAAACTTGGTAGAAACGTTCCTCATATGATCGCCTACAAGCTAAACATGACTTAAAGGGTTATCATTGCTTGGATTAAAAGCCATGAGACCTATGATAATCTGGTGAGCTGAAGAAAATAAAGAACAATAGTGGGTCAACTTGGATGCAGTATATTACGCTCATTAGTAATCCTTTTGACATGAATTTATGTAATTGGATTCCTATTTGAGTCCTTTAGAAGTGCACAAAATTTTAGCTCAAAAAAGGAACTGGCATCTAAAAGTTACATAATCTGCAGTGAAGTGTGTTCATATATGATGAGCTCGGCTACCAGTCTAGGCAGAAAACAACCAACCTGAGATACTCTCGGTATAACTCCCATCCTGGTAGATTTACTTATTTTAAAACTGAATTGAAACTTATCCTAACATGATCTAGTGTGATAAGGGTATGCTCACCAATTGATTTAAGATAAAATCCTCTTGAATCATGTTCATCATCTAGAGCCTCTATAGCTCTACATTTGTGAAAGTGTTGTAGGGGACTGAAATGAGAGACTGGAGTGAGTGAGAGGATTGTGTGTGGGATTCTAGAATTACTTTGACATCCTAAGTGGAGCCAAGAGTGATGATATCCCACTCTGAAACTCCAGGGATGTCAAAGGCATAATAGAGAGAATCTTGAAGTGAGATTTGACTTGAAGCCTAAACCAAAGAGAGGGAGATTGGACCATCGTCCCTGCATCATATACAGGCATAGGGCCATTATTCTCTAGATGTTCTTCTGTTTTTGTCTAAAGTTTGTAATGGTGTTCAAGATTTCATATAGGTTTGATGAACATAAAACGAGTAGCTTAAGCTTCTGGAACTCCTCTCATATCCATTGTTTAACAGAAACTTTTTCACCATTCATGTGGTTAAAGGATGAGTTTTGTTATCTATTTCTGATTCGTATTCTCTGGTTATCATTTCACAATATGAGTCATAATCTTAACATGAGCACACTTGGGGCAAACACATCCTATGCCTTTGTGAATAAACTTTAGATGATAAACAACTCGTATGTTTCCCCATGTGTGTATGTTTATACATATACACTCGTGTGGTACATAGTTAGATAACCAAGATAGAAAATTGCCATGCGCCGTAGTTCAAAGCTTATCAGCCCCTAAGCTCATCAGTGGTTCTGAACAGAACATTGCCCAAAAACTGGTTGCAAAAGTTGAATTCCAGTTCTACTTTCACATAATGTAACTAACAAGTGAAAAAAGAAAGTTGTATTAGTTTGTTGTCCTTAACCTCTCCCGCCCCAATTATGTCTACCACTAAGCGAAAGCCTAACGGAATCGATTGTGTTTGGATTGTAACAGGACACACATGAAAGGCGTAAATGGTTGAAATCAGTTACCCGGATCACTAGGTTGCCTGATAGAAACTGATCCATAACCCTGATATGAGTTACAAAGCTAGAAAAGCTGAACCAATTAAATAGCTAAAGAAAATTGTTTCATGCGGCGGGGACTGCATTTCTACATTTGCAATCCCCGAGGTATAAAGCATCCATCTTAAAGATGGATGCAAATAGGTGGTCTTAAAAATAATTGAAACTAACGGTGCAAATGTTTTTTTTAATAGAATTATTATTTTTAATTTTCAAAAATTATTTATTTTCATATTCATGATTTCCATGTAAGAGATTACATAGCTTTAAAAATTAGGTCCAAAAATCCTTCTTAGAAATAGATTTTTTTTTTTTGGGTCATAGTAGGACCAGATTGGAACGCACTCAAGACATCAAGTCATCCCACGCCTTGAGCCCTTTCCTATTAATTGAAGCAGAGTTTTTGTATCTTCTTGTATGCCTAAAGATATTTATCAAAGGGTTTGTATAGAATCCACATCATGTAGGCACCCAAATGGTGAAAATGCACCTTCGAATGATTTAGATCAAAGGGAAAGAATTTGTGGTATTTTAGTTTTAAATTTTTTTACAATTAATATAAAATTTTGAGTTTTCACACTTTTCAATCAGGTCGATATTGTCATGGATGAGGAGCAAGACAAGAAATGAAAAAAATTGAAATGAATACATTCGATAGAACTTAAGTGTGGCTCCAATAGGCAATAAGATGAGCGAAAATAGACTTAAGTGGGCTGATCATATACAACACAAACCCAATACAACACATATTAGGATGTGCAAGTTAATTCAAGTGGAAGACTCAAAAAGTACAAGGGTGTATTTTCAAATTAATTAGGCTAAAAGCATACATTCTTGGATGAATTTTTAATTTTTTTTATTCATTGGAATGAAAAGAATGTAAGTTTAAAACTGGAAAAAATTTAGGAAAAATATCTCTTTATCCCCTATTTTTAACTTCCATATCTCAAGAGACCCAAGAATTTAAAATATTACGTGTAAGCAAAAAGTCTCCATATTTTCCATCTTACTACCCCCTTGACCTTTTTTACTATAAATTTTTTACTCAAACAAAAACTAAAATGGCACCCTATTCAAACTCCAACTCTCTCTCTTGAAAACTCCATCTCTCTCTCTCTCTTTCTCTCTGTCTCTTCGTTTCTCGGTGAGTTTACCAGCCAAGGGGTTTAGCTTGAGCTCAAACACGAGCACACCTTCTTATGTGTGTGAGAGACATAGAGTTTTAGAGAGAGAGATGGAGTTTGAGTTTTAAGGAGAGAGATAGAGTTTGGAGAGAGGAAAACGATGATGTGGGAGAGAGAGATGGAATTTGGGCTTTAGAAAGAAATGCAGTTTTGAGAGAGAGAGACAATGATGTAAGAGAGATGGAGTTTTAGAGAGAAAGAGATATAGAGTCATTTCATAAGTTGTTAAGGTCAATAATACATGGTCAAAAATGTTTAAGGGGTTGAAAGATAGAAAAGATGGAGTCATTTGGCTTACAAGTAATATTTTTATTTTTTAGGTCTAATGAGATATAGAAGTTAAAAATAAGGGATAATGATATTTTCTCAAAAATTTATACAAAGCCGAGGCTCTAAACAATCAAATTAGAGCCCACCTCAAATTTCAAGTTTTCATAGATATGATCGATCCATACTATTTTTGAAGCTTTAAATTTTATAATCAGATATGGAAATATATTTTAAGGCCATCACAAAGATTATTAGTATTGAAACCACATTTGATGACACTATTTTGAAGGTGGGTTCTAATTTGATTGTTTTGAGCCTCGGCTCTATACAAACCAAACCCTTTAAAAATTGGGATCAAACAAATAGTAATAACATAGTTTTTGAAGATTGTTTCATTACATTACTAAACAACTGATGCATGAAATCATTCCCCAATTTTATAAGGATAGTTTCACAATTTACTTATTATAAATTATTTTTTATAAGTGTATGATGATGAAAAGTATAGACATACTAAATTTGAGATTAATATGATATATTAAAAAAATGAAAAAATTAAAATAAACTTTATGCTCTAAAAAAAAAGACTTAAATGTAAAATATATAAAAAAATAAGATTATTTTTAAATAGAAAAATTAAAAAAAATATCTGTAAATTTCCTTATTAGAATACGATCAAGTAACTTTTACTTTGAATATATGACTCATCTAATGAGAACCAAAAAAGAGGTGTCATTCTCCTATTTAAAAGGACTATTGTGCCCCTCAATTCATTTTGAGATGATCATGAAGACAAAGAAACACGTAAGGAGCCATATTTGCAAATCTTTGCGGCCCTACACCTTTGATTGGACTAGTTTCATTTCAATTTAATTGGTTTAGAAGCCTTTAGATGTCTTAATATTAGAATCTATAATAGATAGGGAAAGCTTAGGAGACCCATTATTTCATATTTAGATTCATATTTTAGAACTAAAATATCAATATTGCACTTCCATTCTGGGAAAATTGGCTCCTTCTAATTATTTCTTCTTTCTTGTTTTTCTCTAATATTACTCCAAACCAAGATTTTTAATTGCTAGCTTTTATTTGGGTTTTTTGACCCTAAAGTTAGTCAAAGACAGTGTGGTAAATCTTCATGAAGTAAAAAATTTGACACAAAATGCCCTTGCCCACTATAGTCAGTCATTTATGGTGCATGATTACTTTTCGTCATTTGCTAGGAACACTAGCCAAAATGTTGTACCATAAAGTGGGAGTTGACAATGAACCAAATTTGCCTGAACAATTGCATTAACAATTGCATCCAGGTTGGATCTGATGTGCTAATATTAACTCAAAACCAAATAAACCTAATTTTTTTTTTTTTTTTAATGGTAACCAAGCGAACCTAATTATCCACCAAAACTTCCAGTTTCTCACCCAAAACCAGTACACAATATTCGTTTGTTCCAATTTAAACAAGTGTTTCAAAGAATCAGAATCAGGTTCTGACTCTGAAGGGGTCTAATACTGAGCGCCCGAACTCTATCCCCCCATCTGATTCGGGCGAGTCAGAGTCGGATCAGCCTATTTAGCTGATCACGAGAAAACAGATAAATTTGGTCCACTTCAGGTTTTTTCGGCCAGATATAGCTAGTTTCCCGATCCAATTCGACGTGATTCTCGAGCCGCAATTTTTGAAACACTAGTTCAAACACATGAAAAAATGGAATAGTAGTCTACCAAATTTTAGGGTCACTCTTTTGGCCGGCACACCGAATTTTGTGGATACCTACTCACCAAAAAAAAAAAAAAAAGTGAAATTGAAGACCTTGTTCCATACCATTAGCATTAGTCGTGGTGGCTGTTAGTGTTGCATTCATCTTTATGGCATCTTTAGTGTGAGGCTATCATTATCATTTACTGACGATCGCATCAAAGGTTTAGTCAAAAAGAGAAATTTTGATCAAAGTTGTCAAATATCGAATGTGACATTTCCCTAACATTTGAATTCTCTTTACTCATTTTACATTTTCCTAACGATTGATTAGACTTTCTTGTGAATGGCCTACAAGTGTCAAACTCCTTGGTGGTCAAATCTGGACCGTCCGTTGGTGTGTGGGATAAGGCTCTTTTTTCCCATGTAGAGTAGGGGGTTTTCTCTCTCTAAAGAGTGTGATGGAGCATGAGAATAGGATTAGAAGGCTAGATGGCCGCTTCCCTTACTGAATCCACCCGCCTTTTTCTCCTTTAACAATTCAATTCTCATATCCTGTCTCTTTCTTCGACTACCCAAAATGCTCTTTTGATTATTACATGCATTTACAAAATGACCAGGCCATCCTTTTTTCTCATTCGAACAGCTCTCTCTCTCTCTCTCTCACTAGGTACCTGCCTCACCACTCCTACCTTGGCTGCTATTAAGAATCTATACATGCCTTTTTAGATGTTACATGGCTACTCTCTCTCTCTCCTCCAATGGGTACCCCGACACTTTAGTCATCACATTGTGGTCTCCGTTCTCAATACAAGGGGGCAACTGGATGGGTTTAAAAATTGGATCCATATTCGTACACATCATGTCCTCAGTCTACTTGTCGAGTCTTGGGTTTGTTACAGTCTACTTGTCGAGTCTTGGGTTTGTTAGGGTCCATTGCTACTCTATAACTATGAGCTTCTTTTTGTTTTTATTTATTTATTTATTTATTTATCATTATATACCTATATTAACAAAATCACAATCACCCATCATTAAATTTCAAACCATTTAATTTGTCATTTAATAGCTAATGACGACTATGAATTCTTATGACGACTATGAATTCTTATTGTATATGATCCTTAATGCATCCAAACAAACAGGGTTTAAAATAAAATATTTTATCTCCAATGGTTTAACTGTACAGGTCGGATCCGGCCAGACACAGGTTCTAATAGTGTTTGGATCTAGGTTTTGAACTTGGACCCGACCCGACCTGTCTGTCGGTTAAAAATTGGACCCATACCTGGACTCAAGGTTAGGTCTACCTATCGGATCCCGGGACTAATCGAGTCTATTACCACCCTTAATTCCTACCGACACCACCCAACTAACACTTTAAAAAAACTAACTCCTAAACTATTTGAGAAAACCGGTAGGGCAAGTCTTACCCACTGAATTACCCAAAAAAAAAAATTCATTGCTAATCTGTTTGCATACTACATTTCTTCTCTATCTCTCTGTCTCAATGCATGTTTTTTTTTACACACTGCATAGCTACTCTCTCTCTCTTTTTTACAATACTTCTTCCAAGTTATCTCCATGGCCCTTTGCTTCTAAAATTGGCTAAACAGCCTTCCACCCTTGGCTTCATCTACAGTTTTGTTCATTCTCATTTATAATTTCGCATCCACTACTTTAGCTTTACTTCTTTTCACGTTGTACTTTTCTTTAAATCGAAAATTATGTTTGTTCTCATATTTCCTTTTCTCTTTTCTTTAGTATTTTTCTCTTTGCTTTTCCTTTCCCTTTTTTATTTTTTCCCGTGTAAGGACGGCAAAATGTGTTTAAAAAATTAACTCCCTCGTGAATAAATTGGGCTCTTTTGCCATCTCTATAAAATGATTAACTTTTGTGTCTTTACTCCACCAAAAGTATGACACAACTGAATTAAACCGAGAGAGAGAGAGAGATTTCCTATTGGGGTGTTTGGCTCCTCTTTTAAACGTGTATATCATGTCTAATGCAATGGAGAGATAGAGTACCATTGGAGTGGGGGTGTAGGGGAAGGGGGGAAGAGAGAGATAATTATTTGGGTTTAAGTACACGCTCTATTTCAGGGTGGTGGGTGTCATAACATGATTTTTTATGAGCTTTACTCTAACCAGATTCGAAGTTAGTGTGGTTTTTACAAGGTACCTAGGTTTATTTATTTATTAGTATTATGTTTATAATGTGCTTATAACTTAAATAATTAGTATGACGTGTTGATTATTGACGTCTTGTATTCTGAGAAAACAGATCTATCAAGGTGGAGTAAAAAAGACGACTCGATATATATTGTTGTGATGTATTTTTTTTATAGTTAAGGGAAAAAATCATATCTCTTTATAATCAGAGAGAACAAAGATACGTGAAGAAGAGAGCTATTATAACCTATTTTTCATTGCCATTAAAGAAGCTTTCATTTCCCGTGGACGTAGACACGTTGCCGAACCACTTATATCTTTACATTGTGGTTGGTTGTTTTTTTCTTTTGTGTTTGTTTCTTCTTTTTTGTTTTCGTGGATTGCTTTTAGGCTTTTCTACATGATGTACGTCCAAATCCTGCCATAAGATTCAGTTTTGGAATTGTAAACTCTTAGGATGTCTTGAAATTGTATTTACATCCCTAATTAAGAAATTTAAAGCTCTAAAATGTTGAGAATCACGCAGATCTCTAAACACTTGAAAATCTCAAAATGGATGGTTCAAATAATGTGTTACGAGATGTACTCTTTTTAATATTTGAGTTCCTATTTTTTGTGTGACCATATGTCTCGAGGTCGTGATAATCAATTTGAGGGTTTTTCAACATCATAATAATATTTACCTATAGATTTTTGAAATGTGTATCAGTATATTTTTTCTAAATATTTAGGGTTTACTATACGAATCATAGTCTGTCATTCAATGCTATCAAGAGTCATATAGTCAATAAGGCCATAAGTCGCCATATATTGTTCTCACTACTTTCAACCATATCATTTTAGCCCTACACCTTATCCTTATTTAGCCTTCCACTTAAACCAACTCGCACTTACTAACAAGTGTTGTATTGGGTCTGCTCTACATATGACCAGTCTACCAAAATCTAGTTCCTCTCATCTTGTCACATTACATAAGATGCATATCTACATGATATAAGGTTGACACCTTATATAAACTTCCTCCTCTAAGTTAACATTCAAAAAAATGAAAATCCTAATTTGGGGTGTTTTCCTCTTGTTTGTTTTTTTTTTTTTTTTTTAACTGCGTCGAATATGTCTAATGCAATGGAATTTCCCCATATGCGCATAGAGAGATGTCTTCTTCCTCAATTGTGGGCTTATGTGGAAACTAATGGAATATATCGAAGAAAAAGAGAGACTTCATGATGTAAATTGGTATTGGCTTCTCTCCCAAACCAACAAGAATATGTCCACATATCATAGAGAGAGAATGGGTCTTCCTCAAGACGATCAAATAATTCTAAATCATTGTCATTGTAGATCGGATCAAACGTATCGGTACTGGATATAAAAAGAAACTCTACATGAAAGGTTTTAGAGAGAGATGGCAAAACTAATGGTATTTGACTCTTGGCAATCTAGAGAGAGAGAGAGAGTGAGCCATGTAAAATGGTAGTGGCTTCTCTTGTAATTCAATGAGAATATGTTCCAAATTCCAGAGAAAGAGAAAGAGAGAGAAGAGAGAAGAGGAGGGTGTTTTCATTATAAGAATTGGTATTGGCTTCTCGTGTAAAACCAGTAGAATATGTCCGGATACCGTTATTAGAGAGAGAAAATATTGGAATGCTTTCGTCCAGATTGGTTTTGGCTTTCCTCCTTCTATGTGAACGTGGTACGCCCACGTTTCACAAACTTCTAGAAAGGAACAGAGAAAAATCGTTAATATTTTTTCTCTTACGCTTGAGGGAGAAGGATATAAAGATAGAGAGTCGTACAGGCATTGCTCAGTACCAGTATTCTATGTTTTCTCGAATTGACCAGCGTACATTTGCCTATCTTAATATTCCTTATAGGAGAAAGAGAAAAGGTACTTTATAGAGAGAAAGGATAGAGAGACAAAACGGACACAGAGAGATAAGTTATACCTCAATGAGGAGGTAGAGAGGGGAAACCTTAGAGAGGGATATCCAGGGTCCAAGACATTGTAGTGTGAGAAAACCTACACTAGAGAGAGAAAACCTTCACTTTAGAGAGAGAAAGAAACTAACACCTAACAAAAGACAGATAATAGAGTTTTTGGAAGTTGGAAAAACTTTCCAATTAATCATCTCAACCTGGAGAGATAAGATTATAAAAGAAGACATGAATTTTAGGTCTTAAAAATAATATATTTTGTAATAAGTTATATGAATTATTTATCTTCAGGATTTTCAAGTGTTTATAGATATACTCATACTATATTGTTTTTAAAATTTTCAATTTCATTTTCGAATTGAACATGGATTTTCAGGTCATTGTAAGGTATTAACACCGAAACTAAATCTTCCAAGCAAAATTTTTGGTGCAACTTACTTGCAGTATATATAAGAGGAGCACTTTATACTTATTATCATCATCATTATAGCTTTTTTCCAATTAATTGAAGTTGGCTACATAAATCCCGGACTTTTATTATGCTCTATTAAAGGTTATACCTTCAAATTATACCATAAATCCCCATATCTTTTTAGGCTACGTCCAACCAAGTCTTTTCGGGCATACCCTTTGCCCTTTTTAGCCCTTCCACTTGAAGTAACTTGCTCTTCCTAACTATTGTTGTACTTGGTTGACGCCACACATGTCCAGTCAATCTAAATCTACTATCTCTCATATTATCGCCTATTGGTGTCACACCTAAATTATCCTGATTGGATTCATTTCAAATTCTATCCCTTCTTGTCTTGTCACTCATTCATCTCATCTCGACTATACTCATTCTATGGGTATATTGTTTTTTGTACGTCCAACATTCTACCCCATAGAGCAAAGCCGGTCTCATAGTTATCCTATGAACTTGTCTTTCAGCTTCATTGGTATGCGGCCGTCACATAAAGTTTCAATTGTACATCTCCACTTCGCCCGTCCAGCTCTAATTCGGTATACGACATCTTCCTCAATCTATTCGTTTTCCTGGACTATCGACACAAGATATCGAAAGTACGATCTTAACTACTTCATCATCTCTACTTCTATTATTATTAAAATTATATTTCATGTACTCTATGTGAATCTGGCTAATTTTTTTTTAAAAAATAGATTTTAGGGCATCCCTCCAAATTTCTAACTTTGTGATGATGTTGTTTTGGGTCTCATAGATCAAAACTAAGTCATCTGCGAATAATATGCACCACGGTACGTCATTTTTTAGGTGCCTAGTTAAGTCGTCCATAATTAAGACAAAGATGTACATGCTTAATGTTGACCCTTGATATAGACCTATTGTTACTGAAAACACATTTGTCTTTTCACTAGTTGTTCGTACACTAGTTTGTGTTTCATCGTACATATCTCTCACTAAGTCGATGTAGTGTCTAGAGACTCATTTTTTTTCCAACACCTGTCAAATCAAATCTCGAGCCACTCTATCATAAGCTTTCTCTAAATCAATAAAGACCATATGGAGGTTTTTTCCGTTCGCCCAAACTTCTCAATCAGTTGTCTAAATAGAAAAATAGCTTCAGTTGTTGATTTCTCTGACATAAAACCAAATTGGTTTTCAAATACACTTGTTTCATGCCTTAATCGTTGTTCAATCACTCTCTCCCAGAGCTTGATCACTCGATAGTTTGCACATTTTGTTTTGTTTCTTTTATTCTTGTAAATAAATATTACAATACTTTTCTTCCACTCGTCCAACATTTTCTTTGTTCTCAACACTTTCTACTTATTTTACCCTTTAACAAAAAAGGGGAAAAAAAAAACTTACTATAAAGAGAGAGGGCGAGGGATGAGTGAGGAGAGAGAAGATCCATACATTATAGGAATGTTTAAAACTCTAGATGGACATGGTGAATCGGCCATCCAAGAAACTGGTTTGGTTATGCAAAGCACCCATTTTCGGCAATCCAGGCGAGAAAATCAGCTAATAAAAAGTACAAAAATTGAGGATATAAAAAATTAAAAAAATAAAATAAAATGTAGGGTAAGATAGGGATGCAAAACTGGACTAGATCCGTTAGAGAATTGGGCATCCTATTTTCAATAAAAATGTAGGGTTTGATAGGATCATTACTCTATTTAAAAAAGCAAAACCAAAACAGCAACACCTATTCAAGTTAGATGAGGCGATTCATGGTATAAGACCATAGAGGAAGAGAGAGAAACGTATATCGTAGAGAGAGAGAGAGAGAGAGAGTGTCTTCATGATTGCAGCAAAGGAAAGGAGAGGAAATTGGTATTGGTTGGGCCCCGTTTCTCACTCCTCCTCATCATCCTCCAATAATTGGGTGCCTTTCTCGCTCATCGCCCAACCCCGCTCTCTCGCCGTCCCCCAAATCGCCCCGTGTCGCACACTAGATCCCCTCAATGAGTACCCCCACGTCAATGTCAAATACAACCCAACTCAAAACCCCAAAATACGCCCCTACCCCTCAAAGCAAACCAGGGTTAAAACTTGTAAGTCAAAATGACGTCCCTACCCTAACCAAGGTTGAAAATCACACCCCTACCCTTCACCGGAGGTCAAAATGACGATTCTACCCTTCCTCCCACTCTTGATTACCTTTCTTGAAGGATTTTGCCCCTCCTCCTCCCACTCTCGACTCTCGACACCTTTCTCCCACTTCAATAACCGGCCACATGAAGGGACAGCTTTTGGACACGTGTCCTCCATCGGATGGCCCAAAAACCTCCAATTATTTGTTTTTTAAGGCTTAGTGCACGCCAGAATCTTTCCTGGTGGGGTGGGGTGGCGTTGCTTCGTTTTGAAGCTCCATTCGTTGCTTAATTAAAGGGGGTTACTCTAGCCACCCATTGTCTTAGTAATAAAAATAAAAAAGAAAATGGTGTGATAGAGCTGCAGCTCTATCAAAATAAGTGAAGCTTCACTTCATAACTCATCAAAAATTGTATTTCAAGCATTGGAAGACCTTTACGTGGATCATCTCGACTTGAACGTTATGGTTGTGAAGAAAAATTAAGATTTCAAACTCTAAAAATTATGTATAATGTAATAAATTATTTAAAACACTAAAATAGATGTTAACAAATATATAAGATACGTACTCTTTTTTCTTTCTTTTTATTTTTATTTTTATTTTTATTTTTATTTTTATTTTTATTTTTTTGACAATGTTAAGAACTTTTATTAAATATGTAGTTATAAAGCATCATGTTATAAAGAGGATATTAAAGCACTAGAAATGAGCAAGGTGCCCAATTTTGCAAGACTATCAGCATCGTCATTGGCTTCACGATGATATGGGAGAAGGATATCTGAAGCCCTAGTGTAGCACAGTGATAGAATATTTTTTACCCAAAAACATGGAGAGATTAAGGTATTATTTGTTCATATTTACACCATTTGATAACGTTAAAGGAATCCCCCTCAACAAAAACATCTCATATTGTTTATTTGCAGACAATGATTTCCAATCCTTGCAAGAGAGAGAAAATTTTAGCCTGATTAGCCGAAATGTTACACAAGGTCCCACATAAGAAAAGATAACCGTCCCTTCATGGTTTCGAATCAGTCTGCCCACTCTTGCAAGACCTAGATTGCCTAAGGAACTTCTATCAAAATTAACAGGCAATTTCCAAATAGAGTAAGGATGACAAATGTGGAGAAGGAAAATATTAGGTTCCTCAGATTAACATAAATGCGAGCTCATGAAGCTCCTTGACCTTCACAAGTAGAAGAAAACCAATCCCATAAAGATGGTAAAATTCGATCTTTAACACCATCCATGTCCAAAGAAATCCCATCAAAAGCTCTCTTGTTGTGCTCCCACCAAATCTGCCGAATGATAAATAACACCGTTCTTCGGAAAGCCAGCAGGATTTGGACGATTTATAATGCCCTCATATAGCATAATAAATAGTCTCAATTTACTGAATGCCCAAAGCCAAATACTTGCTGCAAAATGGCAATGCAAAAAAAGTGATTGCCAGATTCTTCATCATTCTTGCATATCAGGCAAATATTAAGCAAAACATTATCCCTCTTTTGAATATCATCTATCGTGAGGTATTTATCTTTTAAATTTTATTGTCAGTATTGAAAATTGATTTTAAAGCCATCGAGAAGATTTTTATTGTTGAAAGTGCTTTCTGGACGAGGATTCGAAGTGCAGCCTTATTTTGTTTTCATAAAACTTAGGCTTTATAAAAACTTCATAAAAAAAAATACATGATTGACGGACTTCCCTAATAATTCCACCCCTATTGCGTCCTGGGTCCATCTAGGTCGGCTACAATCCATTTGGAAATGAGTTACAATTACACCTGAGCTATGAGCTAGACCTAAATCAGTCCGGCCGGGGTCAAGATCTAAGTTGGGTTGGGACCTGACCTAACCCAAATTTGTCTATGATGGAAAGGACCTGACCCGGGTGAGGTTCATGTCAAATAGACCTGAATCTGTCCTCTAGGGTCCATTTTATGGGTCTCAACCAACCCCTTTGACACCCCTACCCCAATGTGACTGGAGTTGGCCCACAACTTGACTTGACCCAAATTTGTCCAAGATGGAAAAGGACCTGAACCCGTTGAGGTTCATGTCAAATGAACCTAAACCCGATCTCTAAGTTCCATTTTATGGGTTGATCAGACCCATTTGACACCCCTACTACAATGCAACTAAAGTTGGGTGTATTACAGAAAGGACGATTTTTGTTGCCAAACTACGAAACTCACCTTGTTCTTAAACTAATGGGCTCAATTTAGTAACTTGTTTTTAGCAGCGGTTTATGTTTTAGATCATTTGCTTTTTAGTATAGGGCAAGCTTTTTATGTTTCCCCTAAAGCATAAAACTTATATACTTCCTCTTATCCTACCGTCCATTTTGAATGGAGGGTTAAGATTGTCTCAATCACAATGTTGCATCTCTACACTATTTTTTTTTTAATTTTTTTTAGAAACTATTTTGACACAAAATTTTGGACATCCATCCCTCTATTAAACTTGTACTAGAGAGAAAATATATACAAAAAATATTTTCAATAAAATAAAATAAACAAAATACCCTTGAAAGTTTCAAAGGGTATTTGGTCATTACATTTTATAGGTGTGCCCCAATGAGAAAATGGCAGGTACCAAATTTCATAGTCATACAATTTGTATAAAAAAACAAAAAATAAAATACTTTGAGACGTCGGATCTAAGATCAAACGGTGAGTGGCCCTCTTGATCAAAATTGGTCGGCTGGATGGTAGGGGAAACATAGAACTTCTATACTGTATGAGAAGTATAGAAACCTTTCCCTTTAGTACAAGCGGGTGCCAATTACTTTAGCCATCGGATATGAACTCCAACAGCTTGGGTATGTCACACAATTTAAGAAATTTTAATTTGAGTTTTGTGCCTAATAAATCAAACAACCATCTGCCCAATTTTGCATCTAACAATCACTAATGATTATGACATTTTTGTAATAAAAATTAAAGTCATATTATTTTTTATGCTAATAATATCCACCCAAAATTATGACAGCATGGGGGAGGCTAAATAGTTGAAGATTATATTGTTACCCCCATTTTGGGGCTGAATTAAAAAATTCTGGGTGAAATGCTAAGAACATGGATAGTGAAAATCACCCATTTCATTTAAGGAAAAAGTTTATATAAGGTCGATGCTCTAAACGACGAAAATAAGATGCACTTCCAAAATTCACTAAAAGAAGTGGTTTGGATGCCGAAAAAATCTCAAATCCAAGCATCTTGACCATGATATACATACATGATTATATAAAAAAAATGAACTTCAAATCTTGAAAATAATATATCTTGTGATGCATTATTTAGGCTGTCAATTTTCAAGTGTTCATATATCTGGTTGGTCTACACTATTTTTTAAGTTTCAAATTTCATAAATATAAAATAAAAATAAATTTTCAGGCTACCGTAGATACTATTAGTACCTAAACGACATCGTTTTGACACTATTTGCAGTTTCGCCTTACCTTGATTGTTTAGGGCCGCAGCCTTACACAAATTATAGCCCTCCTAGTAAACTTATTTATTACGTAGGCTTTGAAGAGGGACGATCCTGGCCGCACGTTTAGCACTTGGCGTATCCAGCTGTTTTAAATCCAACATCCTCTTTTTTCCTTCTCTTTCTTCAATTTAATATATTTTTTCTATTAGGGGGGAAAGCATCGTGGCTTTTCGGAGGGGCGGTTCGCATTAGCGCGCACGTGCGCCGACACCTGGCGCACATTCCTAAGGCGGTGTCGCATTAAAAAAGAGGGTCACGCACATGCGCCCCATGATAGCCATTGGTGCGCATCAGTGACGGTGTCAGGTCTCTCGTTCTAGAGAGAGAAAGAGGGGTTCTAGAGAGAGAGAGAGGGAGAATTATATCGATGGAGAGAGAGAGAGAGAGAGAGAAAGGTGACGTGTCGCTAGTTGTGATGCTTAGTTCGCAACAGTGTTGATGCTGAGTTCCCAATGGCTTTGTGATGCTTAAGTTTTGCTTTATAAAGAAAGACTTTTAGAGAGAGAAAGAGGGGCGCGTGTGATTTGGTTTGATGGAGAGAGGCGGGGTGGTGGGAACGAGATGACGTGCTAATTCAAATTGCAGTATTGTTTAGGTTTTTCCTGATGGGGAAACGTCTTTAAGAGAGAGAGTGCGAATTTATTGATGGGGAGATGTAGAGAGAGAGAGGGGAGCGATGTTTCGTGTCAATGTTTTTCGCTTGCTCAGTTCCCTACTTCTCTCTTAATTTCAAAAAAGAAAGAGAAAAAGAAAGATCATTAAAGAGAGAAAAGGGATCTTAAAACTTTATGGTGGATGATGCATTTCATTGTATTTTTTAGAGAGAGAAAGAGGACTTTCATTGTAGAGAAATGTGAGGGGTGGGTATATGACGTGCCAATGCTTGTGGTGGTTAGTTTTATATAATAAAGAAGGAAATGCCATTGAGACTTTGGAATGAGAAGAGAGGCCTTTAGTGTGAGAAAGGGAAGTGTGATTTCAATGGGTAGAGAGAGATGGTGTGATCTCATGGGTTTAAGAGAGAGCGTGCGTAAATTTCATTTCGGAATGTCATAAATAAAGAGAGAAGAGAGACGTGCATGGCTTCTTTTCGTGGGGAAAGAGAGGGATAGGACGAGGTGATTTATGTGAGAAAAAAGATAATGAGCGAGAAGACGTGCTAAATTTAGAGTGAGAAAAGACGTGGGTGACTACTGACTAGTCTGGAGAGAGTAAGGAAGATGTGCTTGACTCGCTTTAGAGAGAGAAATAGAACACGTGCGGGACTCGTTTTAGAGAGAAGACGTGCGTGACTAATATTTAAGGGGGGGGCGACTTTTTCCATCAATAACCAAAAGCGGGTCCTCGAGGCAAAGTGGCTTCGCTCTCGAGACCACTGTTATCGAAACGGCTAAATAACGATCCACTAACGCCGTTATTTATTGTTTTATTTTTATTTTATTTTAACCTTTTTCCTCTTTTTGGGTCAATCCGTCGTTATGAGTTTTCCGAGGCCTGTTTGGAATCCGGTTTCGGTTTAAGAAAGAGTACGAATTCGAATTCCTCGTTTTGGCTTAACTCTCCAACATTCAACCTTGTTTTTTTTCGAATTATCGAAACTGCCCCTCACCAGAGCCGTATTTAATTTAATTCGGCTATTTATGGGCATTTTTCTGAGCAGTGAGACGTGTTTGACCAGCTGGATGGACAAGACAAATGTCAGATGAACGGCTATGATTTGCATTAAGAGATTGATGGACGGTTCAGAGATAAAAGGACAAATTTGACTTTGGAGAATCTGGGCCGTCCAACACGGTTAAGCGTTACTATACGGCAACTTAATCGTATATCAACAGTCAGACCACCTCTGTTTGATTGGACGTTTCCGATTTTGTTTCATACGAGTAAATGGCTCGGATCTTAAGTTAATTGGTTTATTAAGTTGTTAATTATTGTACTCACAGTGTTAATTTTTTTTTTTTGCTTAGTACGTGCTCCCGCGAGGACCAAAAAATCCATTTACTCCTTGCACTAATGTCATACGGTGATTTTTTTCTTTGAAATCGCACCCTGTGAATCTTCTCACGAGCGTCTTTTATTTTTTATTTTTTTTCCAGAGAGAAGGGATTTTCATAATTGAACACCTGACAATCCAAAATTTGGACACCTGACAATCCAAAATTTGGACACTTTGTGTCAATGTTTTAAAGCCCAAATCAGTCCCTCCGTTGGATATCGATAAGCTAAATGAAAACAACTTTGAAGGAAAAAGTTCATACAGAGCCGAGGCTCAAAATAATCAAATTAGAGCCCACCTCAAAAGTTTCACTAGAGTAGGTTATTTTGATATCTAAATATATTAAAATTGATCATCTCGACATCAAGATACATGGACATGAAAACAATGGATATCAAGTTTTAAAAATATTACAATTTGTAGCGTATTTTTTAACCTTTAATTTTCTAGATTTTTAAGTTTTCATATATCTGCTCGATCTGTACTATTTTTTAAGTTTTAAATTTTATAATTAAACTATCACAAAGATTTTCAATATTGAAACCACATTTATTGATACTATTTGAAAGTGTGCTTTACTTTGATTGTTTAGAGCCTCGGCTCTATACATACCAAACCCAAATTTAAATAATAAAAAAAAAAAAATGGTAAAACAATAAAAACTTGCATGGCTCCATGAAAAATATTTGGATTTTATGATTTAGAGTTTAAATAATAATAAAAATATTAAACAAGGGCATTCGAGTTAAATTGAAAAATTAGACGCACTTCATGACACTTAGAACGGAATTAGCCCAATCAGCATTCAATTGAATCGAGAAGGACGATTTTTAAAACACAGCTCCACGAGCAATTCAGAGCGTGATCTTCAAACTAATTGAGGACGCTCATTCGAGTTTTTCTATATTTCTAGGCATTACGACTAGATAGATCGAGTAGGTTTGCCCAAGGGAACAAATATACAATTAGGCCGAGGGATCACATAATTTTTCATAATTATTTTTTCTAGTAGAGAGACAAATACGACATTCAACCAAACTGACATACGTTACATGTGGAAAACACAAATAAGGCAGGGAGAATTGCAGAGAAGACTGTAGTTGTGTACTATTGTGGCCTGTATAAATAAAATGTTTAAAGTACAGGTGTAATAGTAAAGTATGGGATAAAAAATTGAGCTTATGGACAAATCCCATAGCATAATGTATCACAAGCAAGACAAATGGTTGGGAATATTTAAAGGCTAAGAGGTTGTAGAATGATTATAATGCGAGCGTGGGCATGCGTGCTTTAGAGAGAGAAAGAGTCATAGAGAGAGAATTCTACAAAAAAAACATTGTGAGAGAGAAAGAAAGGGGTAGGGCTATTTCTACATAAATGATCCGGCTATTTTAAGCAATTGTTCTAGCTTTCTATACTGCCGTTTTTAAGAGAGAAAGAGGGGGAGGGAGTGTTAAACTGGCGCATTTACTATGCTCCCCCCAGGAGCATATACTGTTCATTTACACCCTCGGCAGAAAACCTACTTGGGAGGATTTTTTGGATATAAAATTTTGATAACTACTCAAGAATCACTAGCTGATTAAAGAGAAAATTTGAATATTCATTTTTTTAGTTCTAACACTTGGATCTCAACCTCAAAAAAGTAGATGGTCCTGGTTCAATATTGGGACATCATCTTCTTCTTTTTTTAAGTGCACAGACATTTTCTGTTTTTGAGGTTAGTCTATGTGTTGATAATGTTATTTACCTAAATTTTCATATCTTAAAATTACTCCTAAATTAGATTAGAGAAAGTATAGAATAAAACCATTTACTTTAGTACAAGGTGGTCACACTAATTTTGACCATCGGATGTGAAATTGGGTAGCACAATTATTCCACTAAACAAGCTCAAACTTCAAAATAAATTTCTCAGAGTTTTATGCAATATTCAAGCTGTCAAATTTCATATAGGGCGATTGTAAGTAATTGCGACCACCTTTTTTACAAGAAAAAACCAGCAATAATTACTAATTATGAACACCCTATATCAAAGAAATATGATCTCATTGAATACAATCCAATTAGATTTTTACCCGAGAAGTAGATGGGCATATGCTATCGGGAGCATTTGGCTTACGAGAGAGAAAGGAGGGGGAGAAAGAAAGCCCCCTCGGAGGTCGGGGGGAGGGACTATTTTCTATGAGAGTGAGAGGGCATAGCGGTCCATGGAATGGCTAATCCCGAGGGACCATGAGACAAGAATGTATCATAGAGATCATAAATTTCAAATCTAGCGACATAGAAGGATTCAATATCTCTCTGTTAAAATGCAACTAAGGAATTTAATAACTTTGCATCATATATAAAATTAGGTATTGGCCACTTGGGCTTAGTGGTTTGGGCATAAGGGACCCAGCACTAACATACTAAAGTTAAATCCGGGTTTACCCACCCAAAAAATCATAGAAAAGAAGAAAAGGAGGAAGAATATGAAGTGTACCCTCCATTTCATACAACAAAAAAGAAGGATGCTTAAAGCCTAAACCTTAGGAATGAATACTTCATGGTTCTAAACCAAAAGCAAAAAATAAAATGCCCCCATCGCTATCAAGATTATTCGAAATTAACAACTATGCACTCAATTTTGCAAAATTGACAAACCCTGATATGACTTGAAAATTGGTTCTGTAGAACTTTTTACAAAGTGCACCTTAGTTTGGCGGTGGAAAATATCACTAGGGCATAATGGATATTTTTTCGAGTGTTTAAAAAGAGAAACTTGGGCTCGAACCACCACGGACCGGGGTCCGAGTCCCCTCGGTAAGAAGTTGGGTGAGATTGAATTAAGTAAGACTGATTTAAGTTTAAAAGGGTAACTTGAACTATTTAATATCTTACTCATATATTTTGATCTAATTTTGCTCGTCATTCTTTCAATCATATTTTAAATAGCTCGTCAAATGACACGCCATATAAGTTTTGAAATTTATCAAAATTCACCTCGACTAAAATGTTAAATAATAGGAAAGTTATCAATTTACCCTTGAGAGGTCAACAATTCAAGGCTTTACCTATGCCATTTGATTTAATTTCAAAATAATGTTTGATTTAATTTCAAAATAATGTAAAAAAATAGATGAGCTTGTGTTGAAATAGTTGTAAATGGGTAAATTGTTAATTAATTTCATATCTTATGGGAATTCTGTTAAATTCCCTTAAATAATTCAAATATTATTTATATTTTGATAAGTTTCCTGCTTAAAAATTTGAGATACATTATTTTGATATTTTATACATCTAAAACTATTCCAACTCATTATCATGTGTATTTTAATGGATATTTTGAAATAAAATCAAATAATATGGGTAAAGTGATAAATTGTCTCTCTCTCATGGATATTTTGAGAAATTGCTTTACAATTTATAAAATAAGGTTCTTCAAAAGATTTGAGGATCTTTTTCAAAATTATTTGACTTCTAATTCTGATTCATTAAACGATTATTGAGTAAGCTCGATGATTTTTTAACATTGCTTAGAATTATAACCTCTCTCCCCGAGAACAAAGGCCAGTTATAGTGTCACACGGTGTGAAATGGCGTTGGAGATATGCTGTACAAAATGCGTTTAGCTTTTCATTAGTTGCGCATAACGTGATAATTCATATTGGCTCAAAGGCTTCTTAACCAATAAACCCTAACTGATCATATCACACCACCGCCTTTTACACTTTAACTAGCACACGTGTCCCTCAGTTGTAAACTTCCAAAAAGGCGAAGGAATTTGAGCCGTCCATTCACGATTTTGAAGCTCTCATATCATATGGAGCACGTGCCTGACTGGAGTTTAATATAAAAGCCTATTATTTACTTTTAATTAATTAGTTCTAATTAACTGAACACCAACCTTTCTCAACCGCTTTTGAGATCTGTCTTTTACCCAAAAAGAGGAGGCTAAACCTGTCATTTGAGAACAATCCAATGTATTTAATCCTTGATAGCTTGTGAAAGAAGCAAAGCAATCTTAAGCCATCAATTCACCGGATGTCAACACAATGGCACTTTAGATAAGAGAAGTAGGGGGCATTGAAGAGGGGACTAAGACTCTAGGGATCCCTATCAATTTTTCAAAATGCCTATTCATCGTTATCTTTTTAACATGTGTGTTCACCTCAAAATATATTTTTTTAAAAATTGTTATTGTTGTTTTTATTTTTATTTTTGGTATTTAAGGTCTAGTGAAGAGGAACTAGCCATGAATCTTTAGGGCAAGGGTTAAACCCAATCTTAAATTGACATGCCATAGGCTAGGGTTTAAAAGTTCAAAACTGAAGGAGCCGCTTGACTTTATAAATCCACGATTAAAATACTTTTTAAATCCACGATTAAAATACTATAGAGAAAATGAAATACCATTGTAATCTGTCTTCCTCGGCTTCACACCCATGTCGACTATTCAACTGAGCTCTCGTTGGATGCTAAGCCACCAGAACCAAAAGAACATGCGAAAAGGAGACCCCTCTTTGCTCCTCCCACCCTTCTATCTCTCTCATTTAACCACCCCTCCATGCCAAGGCTGGCAATGGGTATCGCAGCCCGGCTAGGCCCGGATCTAAAAAACTAGTGCATAGGACACAAATTGTAGCCTAAGCCCAGTTTGGTCTGCCCGGTCCTGCCCTATAAGAATAAGGGATGGGTCAGGCCCCCAACCTGGCCGTTGCCAGCCCTAGGAAAGCATGGAAGGTTGTAATCTTGGCAATGGGTATCGCACCCCTGCTAGGCCCGGATCTAAAAAAAACTAGTACATTGGACACAAATTGCACCCTAAGCCGAGTTTGGCCTGCCCGATCCTTCCCTGTAGGCCAGCCCTATAAGAACAAGGGCTGGTTCAGGCCCCGAACCTGGCCTTTGCCAGTGCAATCCGTGAGCAGGAAAGTATCGAAGGTTGAGATTACAACGACATTAATGATGGTTAAAAGGAAAACAGGACAAAGCGGTTAATTCTCGAGACTCCGCTTGTGTATTCTCGAAACTTTACTGTACTTCCCTTGGATATATCAGTAATTCTCATATTCAAATGGATGTGCATCACGTCTTGAGGGTATGTCGGTAATTAATGCTATGTTACTATGTATTGGTACTTCACTCTAGGGGGAAAGTACGATGACTTCGAGTAAAGAATGATGTTCTTTCTCTCCATCTCTTCCTCATGAATCCAAAAACACAACAAATCTTATTTTATTTCAGAACTTTAAAAATAATATATTTTTTTTAAAAAAATTATCTTATTGAAATATAGATGATAGATGAATTGTTTGAATATTTTTTATATCTTTTTTTGAATTTCTGAATACCATTAAAATACAGTGACCATGAGGTGAAACAGTTGAAAGGGGTAAATTACTAAATTGTTGAAAAATTAGATATCTATTAATAATATTTTATTTATATATTAATTAAACAAATATATATTGTATTTTAATTTTAGTTTTTTTTCCTTTCCATCATATTAACCTTGATTTTGAGGCCTTTATATTTCTCACCATTGCATTCTTGCAAAAATATAAAAAAGTACTTTTTAAAATAAGAGCTGAAAGAAACCATAGGCACGGGATACCCATTTAGTTGTTGCTTTCGATTGACTTATTCTTTATATTTTTTTTATAAGTACATGATGTCGAGAAGTATAGACACTCGAAATTTAAATCAAGTCCAATGAATAGAAAAGCTAAAATTAAAAGACTCAAGCATAAAATATCAACTACAAAGAACTACATAGAAATGCCGATAACTGAATGGAACTTTTTATAAATTTCTAAGATAAACGGTATTAAATGCCCCCGTTTAATAATAAGTATAAAACTTTTAATTTAGATAAACGAATGAGAAATGATTCTATAGGATTCTCTCCAACCTATATAAGTAAGATTCAAAAGATCACCATTAAATATGACACGGTTCTATAGAAAAGTCAAATCTCACATTTGTGTAATAATTTTTTAAAAATCTGTACCAATTTTAATGATGATCCGTTAGGATCCTACACACGTAAGTGGGAGGGCCCTATAGGATATCTATTTTCTTGGTTTACCTTTGTTTTTTAGTTTTACTACGAGGCTATAAAGCATAAATTAACGCCAAAGGTGAGGACAAATATAGCCAAATTTCCTGTCGTTTTACTAAAGCATGGGTAAATCCGTCTTTGACTAAGATATTACAAGTAAAAAAGAGGTTTTAATTCTCTCTAACCTCGTGCGGTCTTCTTAACCTGTCACCGCTCAGCCTTCAAAAAGACTTAAATACCCCACCATCAGACACCATTCCATTGGACAGACTGTGTAAGTGCTTAAAACCCAACAAGTTCCCATTTGATAGCTGGATTAAACTAAATCGGGATAGCATACATAAGTCCTAGGCTGGTTCTGCTATAAAACCTTATTTTATATATATATATATTTATGTTTATTTCATATTTGGGGCTAGATCCTCACCCTAGAAGTATCCCATTGTAATTTTTATTTTATTTAATATTTTTGAATTACCAATCGATCCAAACCTAATCTAAATTGTCAATCTAGCAATCCAATCGTGATTTATGGCTTAACGATCTGTCCCACCCAATAATTTTAAAAATGGATCATTGACCAGGATCAAATATTGTAAAAACCAATCCAAATTGCCATTTTATCGTGTGGAGAAAAGAGCGAACCGGTGAAAAAGCAAGTGCAAAAACAATGAACCGATAAAAAAACGGTTGGGATCGGTGAATCGATATTTTGCTGTAGCAAAACGATGTTTTTATTGTAGAAAAACACCATTTTACAGTAGCAAATTACCGGTTCTCTTTCAAACCCAGACGATTTCTTATATATTAATTGAATCGACATGGTGTGATTGATTTTTGAGTTGGACCGATCGATTCCGAACGAACCCGACATTTTTTAAATCACTGGTTTTACCGATTGAAACACTCACAGGTCGACGATAATGCAGGGCAAAAGCGTCACTTGGTCGGGTTTCGGGGGGTAAAATTGTCCGAGAGTTTGGTGTTCTGTTGAGTCTCGGCCAAGCTAGCCCCTAGCGGTCGTGGTTTTCGGTTCTTGCCGGTTAACGGTGACGGAAAGGGCTGTACACCGGTGGGGTCCACGGCCCCAAGGGATAAAGGCCGCTTCCTCAAAGCGCAAAAGCTCCGGCTTTGGGCGTGGTTTTTTTTTTTTCTCTTTCTTCGTAGAGGCGGAGAAGACTCAGGAGCGAGAGACTTTCTCCCACCCTCTCCCTCTCTCTCTAAAAAAAATTCTCCTTCTCTCTCAAGAATCCTATCTCATTTTTCTCTCCTCTTTCTCTCTCAACCATCAAGGGACTGAAAAAAGACCAGTAAGTTTCTCTCTCGCTCTGTTTTAACTATCTCTTGGAGCATTTATTTTCTTGAGATCTCTCTCCCTCTCTGTTTCAGTCGCTATTGTTTTTTTGATGATTCTCGCATGAAATCTTCAATGGAGTTGCAAAATCGCGCCTAATTTTTGAAAGTCCCATGCCCTAGATTATCTTCGTTCACTCTGTTTGTCTCTTTAAATCTCCATTTTGTTGTATAAATACTGAGGATTAAGTATTGTGTCTGGCTCTGGCTATGGATCTTGGGGCCCTGATCATTGGGCGATTCTCTGTGTATTTTTAGGTTTTTTTTTTTTTTGGTTCGATAAGGATTGGATTGGTTTTTTCCTGTACTGTTTATGGTTTTGGTTCGCTGTTCATCTTTACCGGATCGATTGATTTCTGTGGTGAATCAGAAGCTTGGTTCATGTGACGTTGCAGAGGATTGAGTTGGATCAGTGTCAAGATTGGGAGATCTGCCTTTGATTGGAAGCTCTGGTTTGATATTTCGAAGAATTAGGGTTTTTTCTGGGGAAGGTGGTGAGTCTATGACTCGTGTAGTTGGGGTTTCCATTTCCTGTGTTTGAGAGATTGTCAACTTTTGTTCTGGATATAGGTTCTTCGTGGGTATCTCTTAAGATAGATTGCTCCTCAGTTGTTCTTCATACTGCCTTTTAGAGAGAGAGATTTGGAGTCATGTTAGAGGGTCAGTCCTGCTTAGTTTCTAGGGTTTTGCCAGGATCTTGTGAGCAAGAGTCCAAGTGGTATTACATGTACCCAATCGAGGTCCAAAAGGGCAACAAGCGTTCTCTCTCTATGGAGGAGTCTAATGGAACAAACAAGAGATCAAACAGTAGCAACTTGTCTCCACGTAAAATCCCTAGAGAGAGAAACTCTCTTTTTGATGAGACCCCAAGCGATCAGGATGATCATCAGGGCCAAGGGGAAGACTCAAATTACCGGGGCTTAGGTCGAGACATGGTGATCGATTGCTTTATCCGGTGCTCTCGATCCGACTATGGCTCAATCGCCTTGCTTAATAGGGCCTTTCGCTTGCTGGTGCAAAGTGGTAAGCTTTACCAGCTGAGACGAAAGATGGGTGTCATGGAGCACTGGATCTACTTCTCTTGTAGCTTAGCAGAATGGGAAGCGTATGACCCAAATAGCACAAGGTGGATGCATCTCCCTCCTATGCCATCTAATGAATGTTTTAAGCTCTCTGATAAGGAATCTTTAGCAGTGGGCACTGAGCTTCTAGTTTTTGGCAAAGACATACTCTCCTTCACAACGTGGAGGTATAGTATATTGAGAAATAATTGGACCCCAGCTGTTCCAATGGAGTCCCCAAGGTGTCTATTTGGCTCAGCAAGCCAAGGCGTGATAGCCATTGTTGCAGGGGGTTGTGATATTCAAGGTAAGATCTTGGATTCAGCTGAGCTTTACAATTCAGAGAATGGGTCATGGGAAACTTTACCCAAGATGAATTCTCCAAGGAAAATGTGCAGTGGATTTTTCATGGATGATAAATTCTATGTAATTGGGGGTAGAAAGGTTCAAGGAGAGAATCAAGTGGCTCATTCTAGTGCAAACCCCCAAGCTCAACAGCATCTCACTTCAGGTGAAGAGTTCAATTTAGA
The DNA here is from genome assembly GCF_000471905.2 of Amborella trichopoda. Next base: position 6,889,487 of record NW_006494904.1, read on the forward strand.
GACTAGAACATGGAGGACTATACCCAATATGTTTCCAAGAAGAGGTGAATTCGCCCATGCTCCACCCCTTGTTGCAGTGGTCCACAATGAGCTTTATGCGGCAGACCATGAAGCGAATGAGGTTATGAAATATGATAAGGAGAATAATACTTGGAGTGTCTTGGGGAAATTGCCTGAAAGGGCAGCCTCAGTTAATGGTTGGGGTTTGGCTTTCAAGGCCTGTGGTGGTCAAGTAATTGTTATTGGGGGTTATAAGGGAACAGCAGGTGGGACTGTAGAACTATATTCTTGGGTTCCAAAAGAGGGGCCTCCGACTTGGAGATTGCTTGCAAGTAAGCAGCTTAATGCCGGGACCTTTGTTTATAACTGTGCAGTGATGGGTTGCTGAGCTCTCTCTTTCAAAGGTTCGATAATGGGTGGTAAAGCCTCGAGGCTTGCATGAGGGATTTGAAGCTGCTCTGGAATTGGATGTACAGAGCAAAAGGGGTGTAGAGTCTGAGGAGAATGGGTAACCTCTTTTTTTCTTTCTTTTTTTTTTTTTTGGAATTTTCCCATTTGGGGTGCTCAAGATTTGATGGAATGTTTTTTTCTTCTGAGGAAATCTTGAGCCAAAAGGTTTCTTTCTTGGGATGTAAGTTGTGAACATAAAGAATTTCTACTGGGCCTTGTGTTTGGCTTTGTTTATTCGGTGCATTACAGGATAGTAGATTAGAAATGCCTGAATGCTTCTTAGTACATCAATAAGATTTTTTGGGGTATGGATCTATGGGTTGCTTTCAGTATGTTTTGCTCTCATTGTACTCAACTGCACCAATTGTTTTGGATGGCATATGTGCACTCAGTGTTACTTTTTTATGTTATATTTAAACTGTGACTCTCTGTTGAAGATTATCATTTTTTGCACTTTCTTTGTGACATTTTTTACGGAAAGCATATTTGCCCCTTACTAAATTTTGTTTCAAATGGGAACTATGATAATGCAGATCTGATTGCAATCAGATAAAAAAATATCCCAAATCAAGGAAGCTCCTATGTCTATAGCTAGTATTCGTCTGGTCGATAGTTAGTAGAAATGCTATATTATGATTCACATTATGAGTAGCTAACTGCCCAGAGAGTAAAGGAATTTGCACCAAAATTGTGCAGGCATCTGGGCTCCTGAGATACCCAAAAATTCCCCGTGTAACTTAAGATTTATGATGAGTACTTTTGCAACATGCATATTCTGTATGGTCTTGAAAGCATGGAGCTGTGGCATGTTGATCGTCTGTATAATTGTATTGCTTTGGCGGATTTATTCCTATAAGATATATAAAAGGAGAGAACTGGATTTAATATCATGCCGGATTGTTATGATTGGAATCAAATCTGTTTTTGGAATCATAAGTTTAGGTTGGTAATTCTGATGATTTGGCCCTAGTTTTAACTTCTGCAACTGGTCTTGGGTTTTTAGGACGGAAGCTATCTAGTAAGAATTACTAGAAACTTAGAGTTGAAAATGTTAGGAGTAATTATTGAGTATTGCTTGAATCTTGTGTTATCACCTTTAAATCTATCATTAAACTCTTGTCAACGATGTCGGTGGCGAAAGGAAACAGATAACGTAAATTTCATTGAACGAACTGAAGTAGTTGTGGGTTACAGGCAAGTGTAAAACAATAAGAGAGGCCAATTTTTAGGAAACACCGAACTCCTCTTCGGCAGAAAGCCATGTTTTATTGATTCAGAAGTTTTGAATCGCGGGAAGGGTCCATAGATGATAGTAAAAGATGAGTAAAATCCTCAGTTATCACCTGCTTTTTCTACCCTAACAACAATGATCACAGAGACCCATGTCATGAATTTGATATGGGAGTTACTTTTATGATTTCATAAACCCCATAAGTCATAGAAATGAAATTACAGTTCTATATAACAAATTTACTGGAGTTAAATCCTGAGTGTTTAATCATATGCTTCTTCTAATCTTAAACAGCTAGGAATTTCAGGGTATTAAAGTTAGATGGATCCATATCATGAAATTTTACCTTGAAGTTTCTCTTTGGGCCCCTATAAGAACCTGTGCTTTAATTGGAGTTTATTTTTGGGCCTCTTTAGAGCCTCTAAGTCTATGTTGCCAACTGTGTTGACTCTTGGCCGGTGCCTGCACGTTTAATATGGCTTTCTGAGTGGGTTGGAAGACCGATTTAGATATAGAGCACTATTTTAAAACACGGTTTGGCCCGTCACTTTTTACTTAATTTTCTTTGTTGATGTGATCAAGGATTAAGTCAAGCAAGGCGTGCCACTTGGTGTCAACTTAGGCTGTCTTTTTGCCCTGAAATCCGCCTTTAGTTTCCATAAGATTGGCTTATCTACTGTGTTTTCCCATGGATTTGTCTTTCCCAACTTGTCATTGTCTGATCTAATTGTTAAAGTATAACTTAATAGCTTTATATTCTGTAACTAGGTGGGTCAAACCAAGAAGGTGGGTCGTATTGGTTTTATCTTATCAATTTATAATTGACTTCTACAGTGTAGCCCAAGGTCCTTTTCAGGGGCAAGCTGGCTGGATATATGTGTATTTTGACAGCTATCTCATTTGTCATAAGTTTGCAATAAGATAAAATCTTTCATAAGTCTGCCGGCACTTGCATCTGCCCTGGTTTTCAAGGGTTTGAGGGTCCAGTTCCCATCCCTAATATCTGCAGATCCATTTATGTGAATTTGGAGTTCCGAAAATAGTGCAGATTCGATGATTTGAAAATTAAAATAAACGGGCCATGAAAGCGGGTACAAAATGAATTTTGTGTGGACCCACCCCTCAATGTTGCTTTTGTTTCTTTCTTTTCCCTCCTGATTCATGATGGATGAAGCTTCTCTCTACAATAGGTCCGTCCCAGGACGAGCTTGAACCCTACCTTCTAGAAAATCTATATCACTAATTGTTTTTTAAATTGATCTCATTTAAGGGAAAAAATCTTCATAACTGTGAGGATTACGTATTCATTGTAGTGCATCAGTGTGGTGGTTGAATTTGGAATCTCCACTTCTAGTGATCGTCTTTTTGTCTTAGGGAAAGTGGAATTAGTGGATTATTTTTTAATGAAATCGATTCCTTTTCGTGATATACTATACCTCCGCTTGGCTTTAGTCTTTACCCACAATAATGATGAAGCTTACAGTTTGGTGGTTGGATTTAGCTAATTTTGGCACGAGTGCATCTTATTGTTTCTCGAGAAATGTGGTTTGCATTTTATCTATCGATCTGAATTTTTTGAGCTATTAGAGAGCGAGATTTTTTTGGAGGAGAAATTACTATGCTTCTTGGCAAACCATATAAGGCGATGGAAGTTGACGGCATTAGAGCTTGGTAAATTTACTAATTTGTCATTTAGTTTTCAATATGAATATTGGAAGATAATCAACCGTGAGTTTTTTGCTTATGCATTATTGAGCGAGATCTGAATCATCATTCATGTTTTCAAAAACACTTACTCCACCGAGAAGTATGATATTTTGCCTACTAAAAATTTGCTAGTCGACTCTGAATCCCCCTGGTAAAGCTCAGAATAGAGGGCCTGATTTATCCGATTATCTAGAATCGGGCCTTTCAAATGTTTACCAAAAGGTTCTCGAGTCCTGCAAGTGATTTTTTGTTTTCTCAAAAGGCGATTCCTAAGGCCCTGAATCGGTGAGTCTACTCGGGGATTCACAATCCGACCGAGGAATCGTTGGGACTGCCCGTGCCTATTAAATTACCATTCTAATTTTATGAAGAATGCGAAATTTCAACCTCGTTATTTGTCCAAATTTTCGGTCATTTTAGCCGAAACATCCTAATAAACGTTCAAGATTTCGGTTTCGCTCGGTTGTTAAGTGCCATTAACTTTATCCATTTAACGGGACTTATTAATGTGGGTGCATCACGCGTGACCTCAGCCGTCTGATTTCTTATCAGCTTAAAACCTGGCGTTCATTCCATTAATTACTCATTAAATTTACCAACGTCAATTATGGCGTTCAATGCCCCAGTCAAGAGTTTTGACAGATTCCCAAATCAGTTATACGGACGAATCTGATTACTAGCATTTGCAGCGTGTGAGAAATAAATAGTAACATTGGAGTTATAGCTCGTATGAATGAAAGTAAAGTAATATCGGTTTACTTGAATTTTTAAATAAATGTGGTTCGTCTGAGTACGAGCTGGTTCGTTGAGGGAACAGGCCAGCTCCTGATGGGAATGAAATGGTCCATTGATTTTTGTTTCGAATCCAAATCAACATTTTTTAAAACCTTGATCCGGCAATGTTGTTTTATTATTTTAGATTGTGAATATTCAAAGTTAAGCCTTGATGTGTCCCTTTTCTCTATTTTATCTTGTAAAATCGTCACTATTTTGGATTTTCAAATTTCGAAATCATATTTTGAATTTAAATTTTTATTTTTTTGACAAAATTTCAAGGCTTTATTGATAATTTAGGATCTCGAATGTCAAAAGTCACATTGATTTTGTAATTAGGACTTGACTTCATATATTAAAGATTCAAAGTCGAATGAGACTTCAGATCAAGATCTGAAGTCATAACATGTATTTGTTACTTGAGAACTTTCAAGTCTTGAATATCCAAAATGGTGGTAAATTAAGAAGAGAAGTGATCCTATCGGACCCTCCCCCACTTATGTGTGTAGGACCCTAAAGGATCGCCATTAAATTTGATATGGATCTATAGAAAAGTCAAATCCTACACCCATGTGATAATTTTTTTAAAGATCCGCACCAATTTTAATGGTGATCTTTTGGAGTCCTATACACATGGGTAGAAAATGGTCTTATAGGATCATTACTCAGTTGAGAATAAAGAATAAGAAATGAAGATACACACATGGGTGGGGAAGGGTCTTATAGGATCATTACTCAATTGAAAATAAAGAATAAGAAATGAAAAAAAAAAAATGCTGCTTAAATAGAAGTTTTTTTTTTTTTTGTAACTTATTCTTTTTCATTTTTAGTTGAATCACCGACTTGGCCGATCTCCATCTGGAGGGCCGATCCACTCGTAGATACATTTTTTAAACACTAATACTAGCAAACATGCATTAAAAAGCCACAAGATTAAAGGCGAAATATTTAATTGCATTCACAATTTTCATTTAGGGATTGATGCCCTATCATATATATTGACTATTGATGGTTCATCATGATGCGGTTAGCATGGGATAAGAAAATCCAATTTTTATCATAACATGTAATTTTGGCATGAATAGTTTTTAAGATTATCTGAAAGTCTATTTTTATATCTAATTATAAAATTTTAAACTTCAAAAATAGTTAAAATCCAATAGATCTATAAACATATGAAAATCTTGAAAATAGGTGGTCTAGATAATGTGTTGTAAGATGCACTATTTATGGGATTCAAAATATATATATTTTATATATATATATTCATACATCTCGATGTCGAAATGCTCCAGGGGTTTCCAACATTAAAACAACCTTTTCCGATGGATTTTTGAGGTGCATCTTTCACTCTACATTTTGATATTGCAACATTACATAATTTTTTTTCTTTCTTATATTCAACAATCTCACTTGTCTTTTAAAGCAGAAAACATGTAAAACGTTATAAGAAGTGCAAAATAGATAGTACTTGGTCATTTGCGGGACATAGATAAGAGGTGGAAATTTATTCCAAATTAAAGCTGAAAAGATTCACTACTGATATTAGTTTTGTAATTGATGAAAAAAATGATGAAGGCCCTATCCTCAGTATCTTTATCTACTATTTATTGGCTTTTTCTCCCTTCTCTCTATTTTTTTCCCCCAAATTTCTAGCAGATTTTCAGCCTGATTTTTCACAGTTCTTATGCTGCTTTTGAGCCTAAAAATGGAGATATCCAAAGTTGCAAAATGCAAACCCTAGATTTGTTACATATATATTTCTATTTATGATTTTCGATAGTTTTTAATGAACTTTTTGATTTTATATACAAATGTCAAAAACATATTATAACCAGTCGAACCACCGAGTCATGTGGTTTTTATGAGACCGCCCCCTCACCAATTCGGATCCTCATAAATTTGGTCTTTAATCACTTTACGTTTCCTGCGGACATTTGCTAATACAGCTTAATTGCAGGCAAAAGTCATAAGCTATAGTTTATCAGAGGCCAAAATGAGAAAAAATTGTAAATCAAGGCAAAAGCAATGAGACTATTAGTTTATTGAAGGGGAGGTGTCATGTCTGAGTAAACCTACACCAAAACAGTGACTGTTAGCTTAATCGCAACCGAAACGAATGCGATCTTTTAAGCTTCGAATATTAAGAAGTTTTAGTGCCAATCCTGGGAAACAGACTCCTGGTTTCTTTGGAAGTTCGAAGTTAGTATAAATCCTTAATTGTCCGAGAGCTAAATCTTGCTTTTACCATAGTAAGTAATCGCTTTCTCAACCACAGTTTGAGCAACAACTCTATGGTTGAGAAAGTTGCAGCAAAGACGAATATTTACTGAGTGCAAACTTTGCTCGTATACGCAACGTGAACACTGCAACGACCAGATCATTGAACTCGAGCATCTCTACGAACAAAACAACAAACAAAGAGGTTTTCAAGCTTTATCTTCCATAAACAAAATTGACCGTGCCTCAAATGTGGACTCTAAGGCATGTAAAGCTTGTGTTGTTATCAAGGTATTAATGTGTATCGACTTAGTTTCTCTAAGTTGCAAGTTATCACAAATGGATGGTCTAGTTCACATACAAATGCTATAATTCACCAGTAAACATTATTTGATTGGATAGTTTGAGAGAATTTGTAAGATTTTATCTCGTCTTGATTGGATAGTTTGAGAGAATTTGTAAGATTTTAGTTTGATTTCTTTATATGCATTCTCATCCTCACCAACCTACAAAAAATATTTAGAGACAATCAATGTTTAAAAGAATTAAACAATAAAATAACTAGGGGTGGCAATGGACTTGACCAAACCTCTGACCCAACAAGTGGACCCGACCTCAGGTCCGGGTATGGGTCCAAATTTTGAACCGAATAGGTTGGGTCCGGTCCGGCCGGACCTGATCTGAATAATATGGGTATGTATTATGTAGGTATTCATAAATGTTGCCAATTCGTTTGTTTTTTAGGAATTTCCAGCCATTACGTGAAACAGTAAGGAATGTCGGTATTTATAAATGTTGTGCAATACTGTAAATGTTGCCAATAATTGGGTATATGATGGTAAGAAAAAAGGAAAAAAAGAAAAAAAAAAAAGAAATGCTCATAGTCATAGGGTGGCAATGGACATGACTAGACCTAGGACCTGACAGATCTGGGTATGGGTCCAAATTTTAGACCCAAAAGGTTGGGTCTAGGTCCAACACCTGGACCCAAATACTATTCGGGTCCGAATCCAACCGAACCTGACCTGTACCATACCCGATACCACCCTAAAAATAACCACCTCATAAACTTTGAGGGGTATTTTGCTTATTTTAAAATTTTACTAATTATACTTTTATGATGCTCCCCAATACAATGAAAGTAGCCTCAACCTTTCATCTCTATCTGGTATTTCTAAGAAAAAAAATTAGGCAAATGAAAAGGGGTGAGAGCAAATGAGAAATTTGGGTTTCTCATTCTTGAGAAATTTATAGCTCTATGGGGAATTGGGATGGAGGGTGAAAGTCGAAATTTCTCTTGTCTAGAAATGTAGACTTCTAGTTCCCCTCTTTCACTAAGGTCTTTAGTTGCCAAACTACGAATTTCTACAATGATCTAGAAATTTCAATTTTTGGTGTTGGATTTTTTTGTTGCAAAATAACCTTAAAATAATAATAAGAGTATTTATTTATGATATAAGAATGTCATAATCACCCTTAGCTATTAGATGAGAAACTTAAAGATAAAGTAATAAATAATGACGAAGCTCATAGTCAAAACAAATTTTCTCGAACACAACCCTAAGGGTCAAATTTCAAATTTGATTGCCATTGGTTAATTGTGGCCTTCTCGTACACCTAAGTCTAAAAAACGGGGACATGACATTGAAGGAGCCTGCCTTGAGTCAAACCAAATCCTGCTCTATGGTACACAAGAAATATAACTTAGGGCCCGTTTGGCTCATTGGATTCACATCTCCCGGAGTCATTTTTTCTGGAAAAGCTAGGCCAATCGTGTTTGGTTCGTTTAAAATTGACATTTCCGTTGGAATTGAGATTTTCATAAGATTTCTGAATGTTCATTTTAAGCCTAAACTTATATTATATTATTACATCAACATTACATATTTTGTTGTTAACACACGACCAATAAAATAGATTCCATTTATATTATTATTTAAAATAATATTTATTCAAATAAATATTAAATGATTATTATTTCAATAATAAATACTTTAAATAGTAATAAAAATAAGAAAATAATAAATACTATAATAATACAATATTATAATTTTAGAAAGTTAACAAATATTATAACAAAATACACATCATGTTAATGCTGACGAGATAATATAATATAATAGTAATATAATGACACTACATGCTATTAGTATAGTATAATATTAATATATGCCAAAAAGTTTAATGCTTCTATGGAAGTATGCTATCTATTTACTCCGTCATATAACACCAAATCTAGAAGTAATTGTAGGATCCCAAAATTTGAAGATGTATCCTTTTCGATTTCGTAGACTAAACTCAATAAATTTTTGTTTACAAAAAGTTTCTAAATAGCACTCTCTACGCAAAAAAATAATGTCTCAAACTTGAACAGAGACCGTCCAATTTTATGACAATGAGCCTAATAACTAGAATGAAAAACATATCATGAGACCATTTATCTTTAGTACAAGATGGTCATAATTAATTTTGACCATTGGATGTGAAATCAGATGGTTGCATTTATTCCATTGACCAAGTTCAAACTTCAAAAGAAACTTTCTTGAATTTTGTGACACACACAAGCTATTGGATTTCACATCGGATGGTTGTAAGTCATTGTGACCTCCGTGTATTAAAGATAAATGGTCTGATGTATATACTCCTTAATTAGAACACTTAAAATTCAAAAATTCTCTTTTCAAATAGAAAAAAATCCTCCTAAGTAGGTCATCTAGCCGAGGGAATAGATGTATAGTACACTCCTACATGGAGTATAATATTATAGTATTATAATATCATATTATAATATTATGATACTAATATTGAGGATGATCATGATATTTTATAGTAAGTATTTATTAAATTAAATATTTAAATGATAATTTTCCAATATAAATACTAGTAATAATAATAATATAATAATAGCACAATAATAATAATAATAACGACAACATCAATACAATATGAATACTATAGTCATATAATATTATCATTAATGTAATAATTATAGAATATTATAATATCATAATTTCAGTATTAATATAATATTATGATATTAATATAATATAATATTCTTCTTTTTTTTTTATTTCCTAAAAGATGATAGAAATTGTGACCCGATAGAACCTCTCTTTTCTCAATAAATAACTAGATCTTTGGTTAGAATAAAATTCAATTTAATTAAAATAAATATTAGTAGTATATTTTAATTAAAAGACATACAAACACCTGTACACACTTGCATATCGATTAATTAATTATTATTAATAAAATAATTACAGTCTTATTAATATATACCCATACAACTATAGTTATAATTTGATTAAATTACAACAATATTGTATTGCATTATTATAAGGAAAATTGTTTTATACGGGCTGGACCTCATTTTTACAATATGCGATCTAGAGGTACAAATAGGTAGTCCATTTAAAAACAAGCGTAACTAACGGTCCAAATGTTTTCTTAATATAGTTATTATTTCTAGTTTTCAATTTTTTTTTTTTCCATAGTCGTGATCTCCAAGTTAAAGATTATATCTTATCTAAAAATTAAGATCAAATAATATTTTAAAAAATATTTATTGCCAAGCCCGCATTTCTACAATATGCAGGCTGGATGCATAGAAATTGTGTCATTATAATTAGATTAAATCATTATGATACTTTTATAATTATTATATAATACTTATTATGATATTATCATCATCATTAGAGCCGTTTGCCAACTATTTAGGGTCGGCTACGCGAATCTTATGATGTAATTTTGTTTTATCAAGGGCCATACCCTCAGGAAGGCCATAAGTCGTTATAACTTTTCTTACTACTTCCGACCATGTTCTTTTGAGCTTATTTCCTGTCTTTTTTTAGCCTTCCACTCGAACCAACTTGTACATCCTAATAAGTATTGTGCTGGGTCTCACTCCACATGGGTAGCCTACCTAAGTCTCTTTTCTTTCATCTATCGCCTATTAAAATCAAACGAAAATTATTGTATCATAGTATTTTATTATGATATAATAATGATAATGCATACAATTGAAATATAATATTAAGAAATCTAAATTATAATTACAAATTTTATAACTATACAAGTAATTATAATTGTATTAGTTTATTTATATTATATAATAACATAATGGATTTTGCTAAGGTATTCCTGGAGTATTTTTTTAATGTATTCAAAATTTTTAGATACTCATTACCTTTGTTTTATAATACAAAATCTTACATGTAAGGGCATTTTTTATTGTTAAGAAATGTATGATATTTTTTATTGTTAAGAAATGTATGATAGATATTTATATAAGAAACTAGTGACATTTTATTAGAGGTTAAAAAATAATTAATATTCCATGTGGGTGATTTCACACCTTAGATAGATGATGTCATTATTTACTATAGTTAATAAATATTTTTATTTCTATAAAAAAATTTTAATTTATCATTGATTAATTATCTAAAATACCTTAGATAAAAAAAACTGCTACATTTTGGAGTAAGGATATCAATTGTCAAAAATATTAAGTATAGTAAGAAATTACTCTATGTGTAAAAGTAACATAACAAAACCCTAATATAATTATCACGGAACTGTTATTTTACAACAATGATAACTTTGTATAGTTGTGTATTAAAAATTGTATAATAATTTAGTACTAAATAGATTGGTCCTTATCTTTTGTAATATTTTTGAATGTTTCACTCTAGTAGTCTCCTTCTTTAATTCCCCCTAATGAAATATGCCATTTTTTTTTTCGAAATTTAGAAGTAAATATGCTTTAGACAAATTGATCTACTACGCGGAACATATGTAAATATGTTGGTTATACAAAATCATGAGGTGCCCTTTGGTTATTATAGGAATAATGCCAAATAACTCCATTTATTTTGTGTACAATGGGACCGCAATCATTTTTAAGTAAAATCAAGCAGCAAGAGATGCACCACAGGATCAGTTTGAGAATCTAAAAGAATATCTCGAGTTTTGTAACATACTTTTAGCAACACAATTTGACATATGATGGTTAGAGGTGATTGAAATCTTCTTGCACCATAAATAATTTGCCTCATGTCACACATTCTCTCGTAGCAAACCATTTCAAAATAGAAATGACTTATAGAAGGCATTAAACTTACACTATAAAAGTAAGACATCTCAAAACCCACCAAAACAGTTGTTCCTACATTCGGAAACTCATCCTGAACTCGAGATGAATGGATATGAAAAAGAGAAAGTATAAAAAGAGACCACCTACTTTTAGCATAAGGATATTACAACCACTCATGTTCATCATATTGCAAATTGGATGGTTGTGAGCATGTCTTTCATTAGTATCAAAGTTTAAAGAATTTTTTTTTTAACTTTATGACATACACCAAATCATCTAACTTGACATCGAATGGTTAGAAACAATTGTGGCCGTCTTGTAATAAAGATAAACAATCTAAAAAAACAAATTTAAAAATCCTATAAAATTGGACTATCTCTTTTTAATATTATTAAATACATTAAAAATTTGCTCAATCCACGTCATGCATTGTACTTTAATTTTCATAATTAGTCATTATTGGAAAAAAATAAATTTATAATTAGTGCTGAAGTTTAATCGTCATCTTAACTCTCAGCTCTCAGCTCTCAACATTTGCATAAACCGCACTCTAACATTTGCATAAACCGCACTCTATAAATTTCAAAAATTTGGAATGTTACGTTCATTTTCAGCAAAGAGAAATAAACTGCACATGAATATGGCAGGTCGAATCTTTCCCACATTATGCGCTATTTAGTCAAGTTTTATAGCTGTGCATTAGCAGAAGAGGCTAGCAAATTTGGCCCTAATTTCCTCGTATTTTAGGGTTTATCCAAATCAAGGTAATAGTGTCAAACTTCAAGTGAATCTAAGGTCTTCAATGGAGGTGTATAGCCCTTGAAGTTGCCAGATTTAGCCATAGCTTGGTCATTTTAGGGCTTTTTAGTGGAGTCCATTTTGTAGTGGATCAATAATCAGTTAATTCAACGGAATCAGTTAGGGAATTTCAGAGTTTCCCATTTGATTCTTCAAATCCTTGATCTCCAGGCCTTTTTTGAGATTTAATGGCTTAAATATGGAAGAAAATGTTCGTTCGCCTGGATCATTGGACCTGTCTCCTTCTCTGATCAAGTTCTTAGACAAGAATTTTAAGAAGAAAGAGGATTTGTTAAAAGCTGGGGAATTAGCTCTAAAATTGACCGAAGAGTGCTCGGATTTGGATAAAGTTTTAGCAGATTTGGAGCAGAGGTTTATAACAAGTATAGAGTCTTGGATTTCTCATTATGATCGAACTCAAATTGCTTGTAGTGAAATTAAGCTCAAACTTTACGAGATTGGAGCATCAAATTGTGTCCCTAGCCCTTCTTCAGGTAAGGAAAATCATCCATTTATGAATTGAAGCATAATTTGAGCTCAGCTTAAAGATTTAGATTGCATGAAAGTAGACAGTGAACTAGTGATTATCAATGTCAAGACATTTTTTTATGAGATATCTCTGTAGAGATCCCTTTAGTGCAAATTGTGAAGAATGTACTGGTAAATTTGTCAATGAAGAGAAATGATGTTTGTTACAGAGGCATTGAATTGTGTTTAAACCAGATGGAAAGAAAAAGTTCAAAATTTAGATCATAGTATAGATAACCTTCTAAAATAATTTGTAAAACGTTACCAGGATTCATACTTCATTTGTGATAAAATGAAATGAATTCCATTGAACATTTTATTATTCTCATAATCTCACAAATGTGGCTATCCCATTAATTTCAAGAGATATCATCAGTCAATTGTTCAACTTCTTGTTGCAATAAAATAAGTTTTTTGCTGTTGATTCCAACCAAATTGTGTGAATTAGAAAGGAATGAATTTCCTGTTTGTTTTTGCTATGAGGAACTCTTTACTTGAAATTATCGTGTAGATGGAAAGGAAACCAAGTCACTTCGAAAAACTGAACAAATTCTTGCAAAAGAGTTGCCTATGCTTGCGAAGGAAGTGACCAGAGTAGAGGCAGTTCGTGTTTATGCAGGTGTGCATTAATTTGCTCTTGATTCTATCGCCCCAATGTTTCTATTATTTATTTATTTTGCTAATATTTTATTTTGTGACTCAATGTATCCCAGTGTTTTAAAATGAGTTACTATGGATTGGCCTTGCCCGGGTCACCAGACCCTGCATAACCTAAGACTTAGGCAAGTCTGACCCGATTCACTGATTTCAACGTACTTTCTTTTAAAGAGACATGGCTGAGTCAGCCTCTGACTTGGGCTCGAGAGCCTGGCACCTCTAGAGTTCTGGATTTTAATCACTGATGCATCCTTATATGCTGGTCTTAACTGTGTGCTCAACTTGTAAAAATAAATGATGCCATTGATTCTCGAGTTAGCTCTGGGCCAATTTTAATATTGGGACTTCTTATTTTGGTGTATGAGTAGAGTTTTTCTTTTCGTAGGTCTTGTTGGAGTTTAGAATTGAGTCCGTAACACTGCATTTAAGGCTTTAGGGTGTTTCGGTAAAGCAAATGACTTTCCCATATCCTTGTTAGGCAGCTTAAAAATATTGCTAGGACTTGTCCTTCATCAAGCCCGAAAGTGGCATTGATGGATTGTGACACTTACAATATATAGATGATACTGGAAGGATCCATGAAACATGGTTTGCCTCTCAAGTTTGGCTCCATGATTTGAATAATTTTTTGACTTAAATTTAGTTTGAGAAAGACTAGTGTGGTTGGGTTGTAGGGTGTGGTGCAGAGGGGGAGTGGCTTGTGGCACTGGTGATTAGATCAGAAATTTTAAATCGTCCTAGTTAGTGCATCCTCTTCCTGTTGGACCTTCCACTGATATCCGTTGGGAGGTGCTATTGGAAAGAAATGCTAGTGCATTGGCTAGGTTAGATTGGAGTTTTTTATTGGAGAGGTTGAATCCTGAATACATTTGACAAAATCGACATTATCTGATCCCCTCTTGTACTTCATGTCTTGTCAATTTGGATCACCTTGTTCTGTGGTCAGAAAGCCCAAAAGCTCCAAAGGGATTTTTGATGGAGTGAGGAAGAGAAGGATAAGAACATCCATTTAGTTCAGTGGAAGTGCTCAAAGAGAGGATTAGTGCTTCGATCAATTTCACGGCCAACAACCAAGTGTGGGTTTAGTGGCATTGCAGTTGATTCGTCTGAGGATACAGGGCAGTTTTACCATTTGAACCTATGAGGTGCAAGCCCAAAATTTGCAGTGTAATTCACCAATTGTGGTACTAAGTCTTGAAATGGCAGATTCCTCAACAAGCTGAGCCTCAGGGAGTGATTAGTTTTATAACGATTAACATAGACTTACTAATGGTGTTTTGGATAGCTTGACGGTTTTTGAACCTAATGCTCGAGGTTCAAACCCCTCAAAATCCATCCCATAGCTTCTCGTAATTTCAACCTCTTTCCTTTTTTTTGGGTAAAGCAGGACAAAAAAATAGCAGATGCCGTGGTTCGAACCCCTGAGCTTGTGTAAAGCGACCACGGCATCCAAACAAAGCGACCTGTTAATGTTAATTTTGAGCTTTGGTTCGATCCCCCGAGCTTGTAAAAGGGCTCGGCATCCAACCAAAGAAATCTGTTAACCTAGCTGTTAATTTTGAGCATGACATATAATTATCTCTTATTTTTTTCATTTTTATTTTGTTTTTTGGCTTGGGCTGGACTCAGGCGAGTTTCTCGGACTTGCCCGAGGAACTCACGTCGGCCAAGGGGCGAGGACCTTGGCCAAGGCAAGTCCCGGAACCTTGGGTAGGACAAAATTACATTTGAGGCTCTAATTGAGTTAGGAACAAGAGGCCCTTTGATTGAGCTATGGATGCCACCCTATCCACTTTTGCATCCTCTTGCAACTTGAGAGCAGGTTTCCCTATGCTATGGACCTCAGTGCAGCCGCATCACTGTATATGTGGGCAATAAGTATAAAACTTCCAAGAAATTATAAAATTGATAGGAGTACAAAGAATAACATGAATTTGTAACTTATGTAATGGTAGGCATTTATATACACTGTCTGTAGCGCTGGTAGAATAATGGAGGCATTTTAGGAGAATGATTTGAGGTTTGACTTGTTGAAGGTGAGATGGGTGAGACATGAGGCAAGTGCTTCATGGAGGATGAACATATTGGAGGAGATCCTTGAGATAAAAATTAATTACTGGATTTGTCATTTTAATGTGTTTTGAGAGATGCCAGTGCGATTGCTGATTCCTTGTGAGAGGAGGTGCTAAGGATGAGCAAACTATTAGGAATACCATCCCTCTCCTTTGATAGTTGTACTGATTGCATATGCATAGTAATTCGCTGTGCTTTATATATTTTTATAAATGGATAACCCCCATTTTGGATACTGATGTATGTTTTTGTAAATATGTGGTCGTGGCGCCAATAAAATCTGTCAATTTGTAGTAGGTTGAAAAATTGTATTAGTGGCAGCATTTTGTGGGTGGGCAGGAACCTAATTGGGTAATTAAATGGAACTCAATGTTGCTGCTTCATCCATGAATGAGACGTCACCTAAAATGCTACCTCAACGGACCTGATCCAAGTTTGGGGCGACGTACAAAAGAACCCCAAGTCTTGCTTATTGAGAAAGAAATCACTATATAATACAAATACTTAGAAGATATCCCTAACTTAAGGTGTATTATTGGGCTGCAGCTTATTAAAGTTGCCCCTCAAATATCACCGGAAAAATGCAGTTTCCGCATTGGAAACCCTCAAATTGATCATCTTGAGTTCGACAATTTGGATCTGAATAAAAGGGCATCAATCCCAAAAAATATGCATCTTGTAGGCTGTCTATTTCAAGAGTTCACATAACGGCCAAATCTTATTTTTGGAGCTTCAAATTTCATATTTAGGGACATTTAATGCCATCGCAAGAATTTTTGGTACCAAAAGTGCATTTTCTATTGGAGTTTCTTATGTAGTGGGATATCACAAGAAGAGATCATGAACTGAAAATTTGAGTGAAAATAGCAATGGAAGCTTACAAGCCAAGCTTTAGTGATATCTCTGGTTTAACCAGAACAATCAAAACAAATAATATGCAACTCTTCAACTAAAACCCTAAACCAAACTCTATTTATAGAGTAAATTCACCATAGATGCCCTTAAACGCGATTATAATATAACTTGACTTGCTAATTAGATTATTCAAATTTAGTTGAATTCCTAATTAAATTGGACATAGAATTACACTTTTACCCCTACGTAAAAGAAAGACGATTTTTACATTCTAGTTATTATTCCAAAACTAACCTGAAATTCCCTAAAAAACTCTTAAAAGAAACCCTAAAGGCCCATAATACATTCCTGAAATGTAATAGGAAAATTGAAAAATTCGAGGCATCTTGTCCAGCATTGAACTTCCCTGGTTAGAGAAAACTTGTCGCCAAGTTTTGAAGTTTTACTTGTATAAATTCTTCATCGAAGCCAGAATTTTCTTTAACCTTTTTCTTTTTTTTTTCCTTTTTGGCTTCAAGAGTATGGGTGATCAGGAGAATTCCTCAAGAAATGCCTCTTGATATGTATGTTGAAGAGTTGATATCTACACTACATATTAAGCCACAGTTAAGGGATGGATACGTGTTGCAAAAATAAAGAGGATTAGAGAAAAAATATGCTATGAAGTCCTAGAGTTAGGCTATATTAAATAGGGACTAGAGTACAAGGATGTTCACATATGGAAATAGACAACTAAGGTACGAGACAATTCTATGTGCAATGCACGTAAATTCACTAGTAAATATTAACTCAAACTGAAATGGCAATGGATACTTTTGAACTCAAAATTTTGGGCCTTTAGAGGGCTTTTTGTGATGAAATCGACAGGGAAAAACCAACTGAGTAGTCCTAATGCAATAGAGCTATGAAATAACTTTCCAACAAGTACGAATAATAGTGATTCTAAGTTATGAGTGACAATTTATTATTCAGAGCCTTTTTCCAACTATTGGGGGCGACTACATGAATCTTGGTCCGCCATTATGCTCTATGAAGGGATATATCTTAGTGAGGTTATAAGTCCCCGTATCTTTTCTCACTACTTCTAACCATGTTCTGAGTGACAATTTATGCTTTATCTAATATAAAAAGCTCAAAATCATCTCATGTACTGCTTTAATCTCAGTATCAAGGGAAATATCATCAACTACTTAGCAGACACCCTTTATGGCATCCTCACTAGCTGAGAGTCTAGAGATTTCGAGATTCTTGGCGCTCCATCATCATCTTTCTCTTTCTCCTGTGCAAAGAGTTCTACTTTGATCTGAATTCTCTTCCCTCTCCGGATTATCAATCTCTTTCGGTTGGCTATCCTGCTGAACCATCTCATCTGCACAAGCTTCATCCACAAAATCAGTGTCACCAATTGAAACTCCTTTCTCACAATCAACCCTTGCAAGTTTAGGAATCCTGACCAAGCTCGAAAATTTCTCATTTTAGTCCTTGCCAAACACCTCAATGATTGGCTATTGGCATAGAAAACTTCGGATTTTTGCCCATAGCTTCCATGATAGATGGCGACCCTAGAGTTCCTAGTTCCCCTTGCCATCTGCCACGCCTTCTTCACCTTGGGTTTTCTCATTCCCCTGACGATCACCGACTCCTTCATCTGGGCACTTGTCAAAGATTGGTGGGCGAATTCCAATCTATGGTTTGCTGATTTTTGAACAACTTGATGATAATAAGGTTTCTCCATGGTTTATCTCTTCAAGATCATGAACCAAACTATCCTCACATGGAGGGAGATCACCTATCCCCTCATTGTGGTTTGGATTAAAATCCATTGAATTAGACCAATCACTGCGATTGGATTCAATTGATTGCATCATTGTCATGGACAATTGTACATCGATCAGAGCAGGGTAGGTACACGTTGTGCACTTCCTTGAACCTTCTTCGGGGTTTTAATGTATCTCATACGCTAGTTCCTCAATTCTCCTATTCAAATTGTTGAATTCTTCCCTTGTGAGTTGGACACCACCACAACATACTTGATCTCTTTAGCAGCGATTGCGCACGCTTTCAGTAGATATTTGGGCACTTTGGGAATGGGCCTACTCTGATACCAATGAATGTAGTGGGATATTCACAGAGAGATCAATGAACTGAAAATTTGATTGAAAAGAGTAATGAGATCTTATAAGCCATGCTTCATAGCTATCTCTGGTTTGACTGGAACTCTCAAAACAAATAATGACCATTTCTTCAACTAAAACCCTAAACCAGCCTCTATTATAGACTAAGATGTCCTTACACCCAAAATTTAGTAGAACTTGGACCCCTAATTAAGTAATTCAAATTAAGTTGGACTCCTAACTAAAATTGGACATAAAAATGACACTTTACCACTATGTCAAAGAAAGACATTTTTGCCCCCTAATTGATTTTTCTGAATAATCCTGAAATCCCTAAAAAAACTTGAAAGACTTTAAAAATAAACGCTAGAAGATCCGAGAAACACATCCTTGGAATTCAATTGGACAATTGAAACATACAAAGTTTCGTGTCCTACATCAGTTTTGAGGTGCCCCCTTATGAAATATTGCAAAGTGTGGCCTTACACTAACGACACACATCTTAAAAGGGGGATGATAACTAGCAAACTGAGAGAAAGGCATGATAAACTATGTAAATATTGAAGTTGGATGCCGGTTTGTATACCTGCATGCCTTCTTACAATGTGATACAGCCATGTAAGGTTTGAATCTTTTGTATCTTGGTGGGAGAACAACATTGAATGAAGTGCCTTAAGCATTATTCTCGTATTTAAAAAAAATAAACTCTTGTTCTTTACATGTAATGATCAATACAAATTTCTTTTGTAGGCGTAACCTTTAAAACTCATATAACGTAAAATGGGAAATGGATCACATATACTTACTTTTACATCTAAAGAAATGTGATAGGAAATAGAAATTCGCCTGTATAATAGATTCAGAGAGTGTGATCTTACCCAAATATTTTACATCTCACAATATTTCTCATTATCTCTTTGCAGTACCCTGATAATTAACCAGAGGCTAGAAACAACATGCAACATAAGCAGTGGCTGATTATTTACCTTCCACAAGGTCTCTAAGTCTTGGACCTTCTTTCGATTGGCAAGACTGATGAAATCCTGCCAGTGTTTTCAAAATCGAAGTGCACTTTATGGGTCTGACCTAAAGAAAGTTTTCTTTTCTAATGGTTAATGCGACCAGAAGGTTTTACTTCTTTAGATACTTCATTTGATCAATGTTGAAAGTGACACTGAAAGAATTTGGCTAGTTAGAAAAATCTTCGTCTCAACAGCTTGCGATGGGATGGTACTGGAAAATATACTCCACTTTTCGTGTAACATTCATCACGGAGCAGGATAGAGACTCTGGTGTACCACAAATAATATTGCATGTGTATCTGTTCGAGCAATACCAAACGATAATGTGCACGCATATCAATAAACATTTAAAGTGTTTTGTGAGGCTCTCAGTATATAACAGAATAAGTTGATCTTGTATAGATCTTTGGTTTATAGTCTTGACTAGGTATCATGATATGTTGTAATATCTCTCATAACATGAGTTTCCTTACATGGTTATATCATTTAGAACACGATTCATAGCAATTTGCAGGACATTAAGTTATGTGAAGGGCCTCTTTAGTATTCATATTGATAATGTTCATCATCAACTACAAAGAAATTGCTACTGGCTGCTGGAACTTGTTCAATGTTCTGGGTACTCTTCAAGGCGCAAACTAGATTTCGATTGGGGATCAAGTTTGATTGACTCAACTTTAAGATTTGCTTGCAGATGCCGGCTAAGATATACCCAAGGAGATCAGCATTTCTTATTGCAAAATTTATTTTATATTTGTGGTCACACTTGTTCACCACAAATTGTGAGGATTCACACATGTGACACTCTAGATACTTCCTAAAGTATAAGTCTTTTGTGTCATTACAACAATCATTGCAAACATTCATTTAATTTTGATACATCCGAGGGAACTTAGGGGTAGCTCTAGTAGGAGATAAGATGAGAGAAAATAGACTTGGTGGTCTGGCCATGTGCAATGTTGACCTAGAACAGTACCAGTTAGGAGGGGTGATTTGGTCTATTATAAGGCTCTAAAAGAGAAAGTGGTAGGCCCTAAAGGACATGGATGGAAGTAGTAAGAAGAGATATGGTGACCTATAGTTTGACTGAGGGTATAGCCCTAAAGTTGAGTCAAGTTTGATTGACTCAACTTTAAGATTTGCTTGCAGATGCTAAGCTAAGATACCCAAGGAGATCAATATTTCTTATTCCAAAATTTATTTTATATTTTTGGTCACACTTGTTCACCACAAATTGTGAGGATTCACACATGTGACACTCTAGATACTTCCTAACGTATAAGGCTTTTGTGTCATTACAACAATCATTGCAAACTTTCATTTAATTTTGATACATCCGAGGGAACTTAGAGGTAGCTCCAGTAGGCGATAAGATGAGAAAAAATAGACTTGGTGGTCTGGCCATGTGCAACGTTGACCTAGAACAACACCAGTTAGGAGTGGCGATTTGGTTCATTGCAAGGCTCTAAAAGGGAAAGTGGTAGCCCCAAAACGATATGGATGGAAGTAGTAAGAAGAGATATGGTGACCTATAGTTTGACTGAGGGTATAGCCCTTGATAGGGTAGAATGGCGGAACAAGATTTGTGTAACCAAATAGTTGAGATAAGACTCAGACGGTAGTTATGGTGATCTCCATATTTTATTGAAACTATACTGTTCAAGCATGCATTAAGACAAGATGTATTGCTTAAATTTACATCAAAAGCTCATAGGCATTGACATGTCTGTGTCCAAGATACGAATTTGGTAACAACTCTATACGAAATAACTTAAGGGACATAGGGACATAGGGTCACAGATTAACCCCCAGTGTTTGTGTTGAACAATTCAAATTGAAGATATTGGTGTTTCAAGATTATATTTATGTGAGGTTTTCCACAAAAGAAAAGAAATTTAATTGGACCATATTAAAGAATCCCCAATATTAATAATTTATAGTTAATGCCCTCGAGGTTCATGGTTTTGAATTTAGATTTTTTCTTTCATGTAAGCTTTGATTAAAAGATCTGATTTCCTAAAGCCTAAGCTAGTTTTCAGGCTTACAGTGGAAACAACTTGTCAAGTATTGATTCAGAAATTCGACTGCTCATATTCCTCATTGTGAGCTTTTCCTTTGCACACTATTAAAGAATCTCTGTGGGTTGTTTTCCATCTGTGTTGGAAGACAGATATGAAATTAAGAATTTTCCTAGAGCATTGATATATTCAACTTCAACAACACACCAGAATTATTTGGTTTTACCTAAGTACTCTCATAGCTAGAATTATTTTAAGAAAATGCATTTCCAAGATTAAACTGAGTTGATTATTTTATTTCAGAGACTGCATTAAAGCTTGATTCTCTGATTGGTGACATCGAAGATGCAGTCTCCACTACTGTCAGTGGACTTTTAAGAAAGTCTTCCTCCTCTGCCAATTATGAAGTAAGGCTCGTAACAAATACCACAATTGTAACTTTTTGTGACATCATAGCTCTCTATCTAAATCTCAACATTAAATGCAGGAAACTCGACTGTTTGCTACAGAACCTCTCAAATGTGTGGAGGACATCTTGATTTCCATCACAAAGTCACACCCGCAATGGATCCGTCTCATCTCAGCTGTCGATCAAAGGATTGATCGGGCCTTGGCAATCCTGAGGCCTCAAGTTATTGCAGATCACAGGGCTCTTCTAACCTCGCTTGGATGGCCACCCCCTCTCTCTGGCCCCACAAAACAAGATCTAGAGAAAGGCTCTTCTCTCTCTAACCCCCTCTTCTTGATGCAGGGAGACCTTAAATACAAATATTTCAGCAGCTTTCTCGCTCTCTGTAATTTACAGGAGCTTCAAACACGAAGAAGGGCTCGACAGCTTGTGCAACGGGACCAAAATTTCTCTCTCCACCATCTAAAGGACCAGAGTTTCTCACACCACCATCTGCAGGACCAGAGTTTCTCTCTCTACCAACCTCAGGACCAGGTTTTCCTTCTTCGTCAGCCGCTTTGGACAATCGAGGAGCTGGTGACTCCAATTGCCTTAGCATCAAGACCTCACTTCTTGAAGTGGGTCGAGAAGCCAGAGTTCATATTTGCTCTGGTTTACAAGATCACTCGAGATTTTGTTGAATCAGTGGACGAGATATTGCAACCACTTGTTGACAAGGCGAGACTTAGTGGTTACAGTTGCAGAGAGGAGTGGGTGTCATCAATGGCCACTTCTCTCACTACCCATCTTGCAAAAGAGATCTTCCCCGTCTATGTAGGCCACTTAGAGGATGAGAGAGAAACATTCCAAGTGAGGCTCTCATGGCTACGCCTGGTCGACCTCATGATATCATTTGACAGAAAGATGCAAGGCCTAATAGCAAGCTCGAGACTCTCTCTCTCTCTAGACGAGGAGATTTTGCAAAGAGTTTCATGCATGTCAGTTTTTTGTGATCGCCCAGATTGGCTCGAGATATGGGGAGAGATTGAGCTCAAAGAAGCACAAGATAAACTGAAACCAGAGATTGAGGCTGAGAAATCATGGAAGGGTAGAATTCAAGGCGCAATTCTCTTGTCTGACCCAATTGATTACAAGGCTCCTGCTATAGCTGAATTTGTCCTGAGGTGCTTATCCTCTGTGATAGAGCGTTCCAGGTCATTGCCTAGAATTCACTTAAGGGCTAGATTTATCAGGTTATCTGGAGTCCCTACTGTTAGACAATTTCTGGACTCTTTGCTTCAAAGATGTCAAGAAGCAGAAGGGCTAACCGCTTTAACTGATGAGACTGCCATGAAAAAGGTTGCGGTCTCTGTGAATTCAGCAAGGTATTGTGTGTCAGTGCTAAAAGAGTGGTGTGAGGACGTGTGCTTTCTAGAGATGGCAGCTTCGGAGAGAGAAGAACTCCAAAGTTTAGAGAGAGGAGGTAGAAAGAGTTTAGAGAGAGAGTACAGGGACTCGGTTTTTGGCGAGGAGATTGAGAAATTGGAGGAGTTTAGAGAGGAGTGGGTGGCAAAGCTTTGGACTGTGGTTTTGCGTGGTTTTGATGCTCGTTGCCGCAATTATTTGAAGAATAGGAAGCAATGGTTGGAGAAGGGCCAACTTGGGGTAGTGAACCCTGGGCTTTTAGAGGGGTTGGACTATATTCAAGGGAGGATTGTCAAAATGCAAGGTGAGCTGAATGAGGTCGATTTTGTGGGGTTTTGGAGGGGTTTAGCAGGTGGGTTAGACCAAACCATCTTTGGTAGTATTTTGGCAAATGACGCAGTGAGATTTAGTGAAGAAGGGTCAAAGAGGTTTATTGGGGACATGGAGGCTTTGTTTAGCCTTTTTGGGGTGTGGTGTGTGAGGGGTGAGGCCTTCTTTCCAAGGGTTAGTGAGGGTTTGAGGGTGATGAGACTGGGGAAGGAGGACAAAGAGAGATGGTTGAGAGAGAAAAGTGGGATGAGGCATTTGAATGTGGGGCAAGTGGAGAGGCTATTGAGGCGTTGTCCATAATGCTTTGTCCATTAATAAGGGAAGGTAGGTACATTGGATTTGTGTTGGATTTGGTAGAGGGAGAAGCATGGGACTGAGGCATTTGGGTGTGGGAGAAGTGAAATGGTTGCTGAAGCATTTTCCATGTCCATAAAGGAGATGCTAGATTCATTGAATTGGTGTTTTTTCTTATTGTCTCAATTTGAGGAATTATCATTGAGATTTGCTTGATTTAATTGTCCCTCCCGTCAAACGTTTTTCCAGAAACATCATTTCTCTCACTAGCACCATGAAGGTTCAAAAACAACTCAGGCTTGGACTCGAACCCAACCCAAATCGAGGTACTGGTGAGTAGTGGACCCACTTTAATAGTGTAATGGTAAAAAAAAAGTTTACAAATTAAAGAATGTGGGTTATGTTAGGGTGCTGAGCATTTTATAATTGTATGCAATTAATTTTGGATTTTTATATATCTTTGTTTTGTAATGCAATATTTTTTAGTAAGAGTCTTTTTATTATTAGGAAGGGTGTGATATTATCCACATGGAGTTTAACTCACCCACACAGTGTATGTGAATGATATCACTTCATATAGATGATGTTACACATTTCTTAATGACAAAAAATACTCTTAATGATAAAAAATACTCTTACTAAAAAATGCTCTATGTATAAAATAATGATATATAACTGTCCAAAATTTGGAGGCGATATAGTTATTAAAAAAAAAAAAATACCTTACATAATTTACAGTACAAATAAAATAATAAATAAAATATAAGATTTAGCTATCAATATATAATTATTAATATTATAATAAATATGATTAAAAACTTATTAAAAATACTTCCATGTCATATGATTAAAAACAAAAATAAAACCCTTAATAAATTTTAATGTAATTATATTCACATGATTATACTATCATAAGTTTGACAAGTTATTAAGATAAATAAACAATAATAATTTTAATATAATTATACTATTTTTTGCAAATTAATTGAATAGAATTTTTTTTTGTAATTATATCTAATTAAAACTTAACTATATATACTTTTATTTTTTTATATTATAAAAAGTTATTAATCTAAAAAAGAAACAAATTTTGTTGATTATTTAGACGAATATAAGTACAAGCGGACGTGTAACAATCCTAAAATTTCAAAAAAAAAGAAAAAAAAGAAAAAAAAAGGGGAGAAAAAATGCTTTTAAATAGGTGATGGTCTGTTTCAGTATGATGGTCTTTGGGGACCATCACTATTTTCAAAAGTTTTTACTTTGGTTTAAACTTTTGCTTTTGCCTGCTGCTTTTGCCTGTTGCTGCTTGCTGCTTGCCACGTCCTTTAGTGGACGTGGTTTTCGTATGTTAAAAGCAGACTCTTAACGCGACACCTCAGGTATGAGGTAGAGCGTAATAAAATAATATAATAATACGTTATAAGAATTTAAATAGGGGAGGTGAGCACTCCCACCCTAAAAAATTTTGAGATCTCTCTCTCTCTGGTCGAAACACAGTGAACTCCTCTCTCGAACCGAATTTTTATCGGAAGCTCCCTCTCAAATATTTGTGAGTAAGTGACATCGTCTTCCTGAAAAATAGTCTATTTTTAATAAATTGTGATATTTTCGTCTATGATCTTTATTTTATCAGTTTTGTGTGTAAGTGACCTCATTGTCTCGAAAAATAATCCATTCTTTTTAAAAATAAAATGAAATAATTATTTCTACTTATTATCATGAATTTTAGGTGCGATAAATTTTATGCGCACACGACCTCATTATATTGAAAAATAATCTTTTTAATAAAAATTGTGATATTTTATCTATGTTAGAAATTTTGAATGCTGTAAATTGAAAAATAAATTTATTTATTTTTCTTGTTTTTTGTTAGAAATAAATGTGATATTTCTGCTTTTAGTAAAATTGTGAGATTTCTTTCTACTGTTTTTAAATATTTAGACATTGTAAATTTTCATATGCGAATGACTACCTTATTAACTGAAAATTGATATTTTTGCATTTGATTATAGCATTGTTGTGAAATGTTTATTTGCAAATTAACATCCCATAAATTGTGATAATTCCGTATTCTTGAATTTCTATAAGAGTTTTCCTATGCATGTTAGATTGGCAATTATGCTAGAATGTCTTTACGAATTGCTACCTTTCTAAATTTGAGCCCAAAATATTTGATTGGTTGAAATGTTATTGAAAGTGACTGTTATTAATGGTTTTTAGTGAAATTCATATTAGTGATTTCAATGATATGTTGAGTACATGATATTTGCTGCTTTTCGAATGTTTAAAGAGATTTTGAAATAATTTAAGTATGCAACTGGACTCATCCGGTTCGTCGGTGAGGTATAAGTGGACCTATCCGGGACGCCGGTAGGGATTAAGTGGACTCATCCGGTACGCCGGTGAGGTATAAGTGGACCTGCAGGGATTAAGTGGACTTATCTGGGACGCCGATAGGGATTAAGTGGACCTATCTGGGACGCCGATAGGTATTAAGTGGACCCATCAGGACGTTGATGGGGTATATAGGTGACTTACTTGGGACGCCAGTAGAGTATTTTGTGAAATCCTTTGAATTATGTACTGCCGTTAAAAGTGTTATAAGCATTTCAATTACTCGGATTATACTTAATTATGTATTTATTGAAAGTGAAACTGTTGATGCATTTCTGTTAATAGATCTCATTTTGAAAAATATTGATATTTTTCAATCATGATTATTTTTAGGATTATGATGATCACTTACTGAGTAGCCAAACTCATCAAACTATGGTAAACATTTTTTTCAAGATAACTACGGATTCATTTTGAGTGCTAGTCAAGATCAATCTTGGAAGATACTGTTGTTGTGCTAGCTTTCTTTATTTATTTTGTAAGACCCCGCCACTGTAAATTTGTCCTATCAATAGATATATATATGTTTTGTCTGTCACATCTTAAGAATAACAATACTATAAATTCTTGGAGTGTGACAAGACGCGTATGTGAAAGCTATTCATTCATATATGGCATACTTGTTTTGGAAATGTAGAAGGCTAGAATTGTCCCCAATCCAAGGATTTGACACAAAGAATCCAAGTATAAAAAGGTGACCCCAACTCCATGACCAACGTGACACATTGCATGTGAGGTAAGCATGGCGTGAGAGTAGGGGTGGATAGCTGAGATGGTAATAATTTTTTTTACGAAAATCAAATCGTTTTGTTCAAACTTCCGATTCATACTGTATTGTGACGTCACACTATATCGAGTCCTTACAAGGGTTTTCGGCCCTAGATTTTCATTTTATAGCCGGATTTAGAGTGTGCCTTAGTTTGATTATTTAATGTTGACATCTCATACAAAGCACACCCTTAGTTAATTAACAATTGATTATTTAATGTTGACATCTCATACAAAGCACACCCTTAGTTAATGAACAAAAGCTAACGTAAACCAGAAGAGCAAAAAAAAAAAAACAATTGATTATTTAATGTTGACATCTCATACAAAGCACACCCTTAGTTAATGAACAAATGCTAACGTAAACCAGAGGAGGAAAAAAAAAAAAAAACAAAGTCATAGCCGGATTTAGAGTGTGCCTTA
>NW_006494904.1:6918416-6933302 GCF_000471905.2 Amborella trichopoda
CCCCCTCCTCTCTCTCTCTCTCTCTAGAATTATTTAGGTTAAATGATTATATTCTCTCTCTTAAATGGTTATATCCCCCTCTCTCTCTCTCTTAAATGGTTTAATTCTTTCTCACTTGAATTTAAAGCAAAATATCGTAATAATTGTTGTAGCCCACCAGCATGACATAACAAATCCTCATGGAAATAGAATTTTGTTAACAGACAAGATATAAAAACAATTATCCTTCCCTCGGCAAAACAAAATCAAAAGTACAGATCTCACTTCTAAACAAAAATCTGTGAAAATGAGGTTGGTCATGTTTGTTGAATATGTGAAAATGAAGCTGGTCATGTGTTGAATGGTGATATAAAATCACCTAAAATGTATTTTGTCTTTTTCTATTTTGTTGGGAGTTATTTTTCACTACAATTAGGGGACTTGTATAAAGGCCAAAAAAAAAAAAGAAATTTGAGACATACTATCCTTCTTGGTTAAAACCATTGTTAGCAAGTCTGGGATTATCAATAAATCGGCTCACCATAAAATCCAGAAACAAATCGTTTTTATTTTTAAAAGTCGGATGAAAAATGAGGTAAAAAATACGGATTGGCAAAAATACTTCATGTAAAGATATCGCCAATACATCGGACTAGACTAAAAAATTCCGAGTCAAAAAATCGAATAAATATATGTTTAATTTGTATTATAATTTTCTAGCATAGTAGCTTAATAATAATCCCAATAACATAAAATAGCCTGATAGCTTAACAATAATCTCAATAATGTTTTCTAATTAAGTGTAGAAGTACATTATGATCATTAGGGCATATAATTTTTTTGTCTTCATTTTTGTGAAATGAGTAATATTAAATGCTCATATCCTCTCATACAATGCCTTGAAGAAGCTTAAAACAGGGCTTAGGCAGGGCAACAATTAGGACTTCATTGCTCTGTACTTAGAGAGAGAAAGAAACCTAACCAGGATCGAGCAAAATTTTGGATCATTGTTTTTGTAGAGAGAAGGAAACCCTAGAGCTCGGGCAATAGTTAGAAAAGCAAGAGGAGTTGGAGGAGTTGATTTTAGAGATTTTAGATAGAGAAAGAAACCCTAACCATGTATGTACTATTGGTAGAGATTTGGGTACTCATTTTTAGGGCTTGAGCAAGATTTGGAAAGGCAAGAAGAGATGGTGAGCTGATTTTAAAGATTTTAGATGGAGAAAGAAACCCTAAACATGCTCTATTTGTAGATATTTAGGTACTCCTTTTTTGGACTCAGGTAAGATTTGGAAAGGCAAGAAGAGATGGTGGAGCCGATTTTACAGGGAAAAAAAGAAGAGGAGATTTTTTTTATTTGTAATCCCTATTTTTTCTTCTTAACCATATGTTTTTTTAGAAAGCATGAAAATAAAAATACACAAAACATGAAAAAAAATTTATCTTACAAAGAAAGAAAAATTATAGGATATGATTTTTTCGTCCTGTATAATTCGTTTTTTCATAAACTCGCTTTTTTAACATTTTTCTTATAAAAATGCGTTTTTTTTTTTGAACTTTTCAAAAAGTCGTTGTTTTAAATGTTTTTCATAAAAGCTCCGTTTTTTTAAAAAAATCAACGTTTAGTCACCAATTTGCTAACTATGGTTAGAACTCTTTTCTCTCTCTCTCTAGAAAGGGGCCAGGGCTTCCTTAGATTATGTTGAGAAAGGGAATGAGGTGAAAAATAATTTTATTGTCCTATTTTTTGTGGAAGTTGTATGAGCTTGTATTGTTTATGTTCTTGGATCATCTAAAGTAAAGTGGGGTAAATCGCGGTTTTTGGGCGATCACAAGGAGGTATTTTTTATGATGTTTTTTACCGATGTTTTTTACCAATTTTTTCCTTTGAGGTAATATTGTATCTTCTTGCAAATTTCTCTTTGGATAATAGAATTACTTGCCAACTTGCTCATGAATGTAGCCCTACGTAGTGAATCGCGTTAAAATCGTGTTGTGGTTTGTCGCTCTAATTTTCTCTCATGACTATATTTTCCATCTATAATATAATTTCTTAAATGGTTGCACACGATCCTTGAGTTTATCATTGGATTATTGAGTTTATAAATTCGGTATTGAGTGTGTGACATTCGATGATCGATTAAATTGGGGTTTCGGGTATTTGAATCTCCAACAAGTGGTGTCAGTGTATTAGGTTTTGCGCAATATATTTGAGAGAATGATGAGTAATCGGTTTGAGGTGGGAGAATTTGATGGACAAAATGATTTTGAGATATGAAAAATTCAAGTTCATGATCTTTTGGTCCAACAAGGACTATACAAAAGTAAAAAAAAATATTACTCGGAAAGGAAAAAAAACCAAAGTCTATGAGTAATGAGGATTGAGAGGAAATTGAACTTAAGGCTATAGCTACAATTCGATTGTGCGTAGCATTCAATATAGTGGGAGAAAGTAGATAGTATTTATCAAAACAAATCTCTTATAAACTGTATTATATTAAGAGAAAATTGTTTAGTTTAAGGATGAAAGTGGGGACAAAAGTTTCTGATCATTTGAACACTTTCAATAACATTATTTATGAACTTGATAGTGTTGGTGAAAAAATTAAATATGAGGATAAAGTGATAATGTTGTTATGTACTTTACCGGAATCTTTTGATAATTTAATGGCAACATTAAGTTGCACTAAAGAAGATTCACTTGACTTGAGTACGGTGACTAGTACTTTGCTTGCCCATGAAGTCTGAACTTTGAACCGAAATCGGAATCGAAAATGCACTTTTCAAGTGGTCGTCATTTAAGTGAGAGAGGTGATTCCTCTCGAAATTCTTCAAGATCTAAGTCGAAAGGCTGATCTAAATCTAAAGGCCGAGAAAAAATTTTGTTTGTTGGGGATGTGGTAAAGCTAGATATATGAAGAAAAATTGTACAAAAAGAAAATGACAAAAGTTTGAAAAAACAAGGGAAACCAAAGAGTTAAAAAATGAGATTAATCAAGTGAAGAAATTTACATCCAGTTTTATTGAATAAGAGGTTTATGCAGTGGGTAGCAATCTCGACTTCCATCAAAATTGGATTTTGGATACCATATGTGCCCACACAAGACATGGTTTAGTTCATATGAACTATGTGATGGTGGTTCCTTGTTGATGGAAAACAATTCAAGTAGTAGAATGGTTGGGATTGACATGGTAAAATTAAAGATGTCTGATTGAAGTATCCACACACTTGAGCATGTTCGACATGTGGCCGACTTGAAGAAAAATTTAATTTCTCTTTTGTTGTTGGATTCCTATGGTTATAAATTTACCAGACAAGGGGGAGTTCTCAAAGTATCTAGGGTGCTCTTGTTATGATCAAGGGTGTTAGAGTTAGGAACTTGTATAAGTTATTGAGTAGCTCCATTGTTGATGATGCAGTAAATTCGATAGTGGAGAGTATCTTCTACTACGCTTAAGACATAGGAGGTTAGACCATTTGAGTAAAAAGGTATGGAGATTTTGATGAAGAGGAAGTTAATTCCCACCATAAAATTAGGGAATCCAAATTTTGTGAGCATTGTGTTTATAGAAAATGTCATAGACAGATTTTCAAAGCCGGAAGCCATACAAGCAAAGGAATGCTTGATTATGTTCACTCGGATTTATGAGATCCCTCACCCGCAATGTCATATGGTGGTGCATTGTATTTTATTTCTTTTATAGCCGACTTCTTAAGAAAGGTATGGCTGTTCACTCCTAAATCAAAGAGTGATGCATGTTTTAAGTATTTTAAGGCTTTGAGAAGAGTATGGGGCGCCACATCAAGACACTTTGCACCGACAATGGGAATGAGTATAATACCGACGAGTTTACAAAATTTTGTAAAGATGGAAGACTCAATAGGCATTTTACCACGGTTTACACTCCCCAATGAAATAATGTTTCGGAAAGGATCAATCACATTTTAATGGAGCGAGCAAGAAGTATGTTGAGAAATGCCGGATTGGAGCAAGAACTATGAGTCGAAGCTGTGACGACGGCTTGTTATTTCATTAATTAATCACCTTCGACGGCTTTTAGGGATAAAACACTACAAGAGGTATGGTCTCCTTGTGATTATTCCGATTTAAAGATTTTGTATTATGATGCTTATGCTTTAATTCCTAGTTGCCAAAGAAATAAGCTTGAACTAAAATCAAAGAAATGCATTTTTGTTGGGTATGGAAAATATGTGAAAGGATATCGGTTACGGGATCCAAGTGCTCGAAGAATAATTAAAAGCCGAGATATGCATCTTGAAAAGAGGTGTAGGAAATGATATTAAAGAAAGAGAAAAATCTCCTAATGACACCCAAGAAATTGATTTTCAACCTTATGTCCCATCATCTAGTAAGGGCCATATATTGAAAGAAGCACCAACAATTATCAATGACGAAGCCATTGATGAAGAAATGCAAGTTGGTGAACCAAATGATTCCCATGAAGAAGTTGCATCATCCATGACCAGAAGATTTACATGGGTAATTTATCCACCCTAACGTTTTAGGGACTATGTGGATCTCGAAGTACTATATGCTTTGGTTGTTATAAACGAAGAGTCAAACACTTACTAAGACGCTATGGAAGGGGATGATTCTATATTTTGGAAGAAGGTCTAGGAAGATGAAATGTTGGCTCTTCGAAAGAACAAGACTTGGGATTTGGTCGAATTGCCAAAAGGTAGAAAAGCGGTTAGTTGCAAGTGCCTGTTCAAAATTAAGAAAGGGATTGATGGAAGTTTGAAAGGTATAGGGTAAGGCTAGTTGCGAAGGGATTTGCACAAAAGGAAGGTATCAACTTTCTCGAAATTTTCGCACCGGTTGTCAAGTTAAACTCCATAAGGTTGGTGCTTGGACTTGTTGCATTGCATGATTTAGAATTTAAATAAATGGATGTAAAAATGACTTGTTTACATGGTGAATTTGAAGATGAGGTGTATATACAACAACCAGAAGGATTTCTTGAAAAAAAAGAAAGAGGCTAGTGTGCAATTTGAAGAAATCCAAATGGACTCAAACAAGCATCAAGACAATGGTACAAGACTTTTGACATGTTCATGATTGGTCTTGGATACCATAGGAGTGATTATGACCATTGTATTTATATGAAGTTTTTTTATGATGGGTTTTATTTAATCTTAATTTTATATGTTGATGATATGCTTTTGACATATAAGGTTAAAGCTAGGATTGATGAGCTCAAGGCATATTTGAGCAAGGATTTTTTAAATAAAAGATCTCGGGCCGGCAAAACAAATACTTGGAATTGAAATCCAAATATATCAACGGAGTGAGACTTTGTCACTTTCACAAAATAGCTTTGTAGAAAAGATGCTTGATAAGTTCGGCATGAGCAAGGCAAAGCCGGTGAAGACTCTATTAGCTCATCATTTCAAGTTGTCTTCCAAGCAACGTCCGAAGACTCCATTAGCTCCTCATTGATAAGTTCGGCATGAGCAAGGCAAAGCTAAGGTGCCATATGCAAGTGTTGTGGGAAGCCTAATGTTTGCTATGGTACGTATTAGACCGGACGTAGCATATTCGGTTAGTGTCTTGAGTTACTTTATGGCGAATCCCAAAAAAGCTCAGTCGGAAGGTGCAAACTGGGTATTTCGTTATTTGAGAGGCACAAGTAATTATTCCATGACATTTAACACAAGGCTCGGGGCACATTCAAGGCTATGTTGATGCAAATCACACTGGTGATCTTGATCGATGAAGCTTAACTACCGGCTATTTTTTCATGTTTGCAAATGGACCGGTAAGTTGGATGTCTAAGCTTCAATCAACGATGGCATTATCTACCGCCAAGGTCGAGTACATAGTGACAACCGAAGTGGTTTGGCTTCAAGGCCTTATGGGAGAATTGGGTATCAATTCTATGCCCATAGAAATACTTTGTGATAATATGAGTGCTATTAATTTGACTAAGAATCTCGTTTATCACAAGAGGACGAATCACATATTAGTCCGATAACGTTATATTCGACAAGTTATTGAAGATGGTTTTGTTCGGTTGATGAAAGTTGAAACCAAAAAAAAATGTGGTGGATATGCTCACGAAGACGATTTTGATAGAGAAGTTGAAATGAAGCCGAACTTCTCTAAGCTTCATGAAAAAGCAAAAAATCGATTACAAGAAAGCAAGTAGGTGATTTGCTATCAAGATGGAGATTGTTGAATGGTGCTAGAAAATCATCTAAAATGTATTTGCCTTTTTCCATTATATTAGGCGTCTTTTTTGTCACTATAATTAGGTGGCTTGCATAAAAGCAAAAAAAATGGGTTTTTTTTTAAGATATACGATTCTTCTTGGTTAGAACTCTTCTCTCTTTAAAAAGGAGTTAGGGCTTCTTTGGGTTATGTTGAGAAAGTGAATGAAGTGAAGAAGGATTTATTATCCTATTTTTTAAAGAAATTGTATGAGCTTGTAGGCTCATGTTCTTAGATCATCTGAAGTGAAGCGGGGTAAATCGTGGTTTTTGGGTGATCACAAGAAGGTATTTTTGGTGATATTTTTCACCAATTTTCTCTTTTGAAGTAACATTGTATCCCTTTGTAAATTTCTCTTTTTATTGTGGAATCAATCGCCGGCTTTCCCATGAATGTAGCGCTACGGGAAGAACCACGTTATAATCATGTTGCGGTTTGTCTCTCCAATTTTCTCTCTTGACTATGTTTTCCATCTCTAATTTATTTTCTTAAATTCTTGCACACGATCTTTGAGCTCATTATTGGAATATCAATTTTACATATTCAGTATTGAGCATGTGATATTCGGTGATTAATTAAATTGGGGTTTCGAGTATTCGGATCTCCAACAATGTAGAAGACCAATTTGGGTTTTAACACCGATTATATAAGGTTCACACGAGTCACTTACAAAAATATCAACGAATATTTTTGAATGAAAATCTTGAATTTTAGTTTTTGATACTTTCAGCCATTTTTTCTATCTTTTTCCTTTCTTTTTTTTTTTTTACCGATTTGTAGTTTTTGGTTTCAATGTTAATTTGTGCTTCCTATACAATGAGATCAATTTTTTAAATGTATTTCTCTTTTTGCCCTTTTTTTTTATTTTGTTTCTTTTTTTGCTATTTTTAATAAAAATAAAATATAAACCTAATACTTTTTTTTCCATGTTTTCATTTTGTGGTTATTTTATGAATTTTTCAATTTTTCAAATATTTTATTCAATGCAGTTTTTAAATTTATGGTATTTGGTTACTCAACAAATAAATATTTATTCCTTATTTGTAATTATAAATATTATGCATTTGCCAAAATATATAATATAAAAAATTATTGTATTTTTGTCGTAAAATGACTCTGTTCTACTCATACTGGAACCAAACTCTCACCATTCATACCCTTTTGATAGTTTCATCAAAATATGAAATATATGTATTAATTTTTTATTTACAAATTAATTTATTTTTATTTTTTTTAAGTTTTTTATCAACTTGATGTTGCCAAACAAGGCAAACTGGTCTGAGTTGGCTAGTTCACCTGGTCGAATAGGAACCGACGATTGAATAGTTCAGCCACCCGATCCAATTTTTAAACACTGATGAGGACTATATTCTTTCAGTTCGCATGAAAGAACTGAAAATCTAAACGGTCAAACTATGTGGGTGTGTTCTTTTTAAAAATCAAATCGTGCGATCCCATATCTATCTTTATACATATGCAATTTGTACATGTTTAGAGACAACTTGTTATCCAAATTTGATTGGACAGCTACAAGTAATTCGACAAAAATGTTTTTATTAATTATGGCCTAACAAACTGCGAGATGGTTGCATTGTTCAGGGTTCACCCCTAGCAATCCATCAGATATTCGCCATGGGTCTTCAGACATGTACAATAAGCCTTAGTGGTAGCATCTCATAACTCATTAGTCTATGACATAATTAAACTCTCTCTTTTTTTTTTGGACAAATGTTATCATCTTTATTAATGAAGGAAAAGAAAAAAAAAATACAATAAACTTACATCACTCACAACGAAAAGAGAAGGTAAATATATTCCCCGTTTTGCTAGAGAATCTGCCAAAGTATTAACCTCCCTATAGACATGGGAATATGAAATGACCAAATAGGCCGGCAGATCAAAAATCTCACTCCAGGCCGATCTCGGTTCCCAAGGAATTCGTTGTTTCTTATCACACCACTTAATCACATTCATAGAATCACCTTCCACTATGTAAAAGGAACCCAAATCCCTGGTCAAGTTTTAAACCTTGAAGTAAAGTTGTAATTTCTGCATAATTAACTGTAGCGACACCTATCAACCCAGCAAAGAATAAGATCACTTCCCCATTCCAATCCCTAGTCACACCCCTTCCTCGAGCTTCACTTCGATTACCCAAAGAACTCCCATCAAAGTTTAATCTAGAACATCTTCCTCTCTACCTGCACCAACATGTCCATATACACGCCACACTAAGTATGCAGACTGGTTGGCCAACCAATGTCCAAAGCGAAAATCAAATTTAAAAGAAAGTCATTCAAAATTAGCGTTTGGCCAATTTGGATTGAATAGTCTAGCAGATTTTTGTTGAGAATTGATTTCTTGTATTATGAGAAAATAGATATATCAAGGTAGAGTCAAAAGGATGACTCCAGAGGGCCGAAGGCCCGAAGGGCCATACATGGGGATTCGATATATCTAGGATTCGATATATATTTGTACTTTACGTATTTCGATAATTTGTACAATCTATTTGGGACTCGAAATATATCCGTACATGAGTATTTTGGTAATTTGTACGGGACTCTATATATTGTAGCGATGGGGGTTCTTTTTAGGGTTAAAAAAAGGGAAAACATGTTGATTTCTTTATAATCAGATAGAACAGAGAGGCGTGAGGAAAAGAGAGTTATTGTAACCCTAATCTCCATTGCTAATAAAGAAGCTCT
The DNA here is from genome assembly GCF_000471905.2 of Amborella trichopoda. Next base: position 6,927,337 of record NW_006494904.1, read on the forward strand.
CATCTCCCGTGGACGTAGGCACGTTACCGAACCACATATATCTTTGCGTTGTGGTTGGTTGTCTCTTTCTTTTGTATTTGTTTCTTCTTTCTTGTTTATATGGATTGCTTTTCATTTCTACAAATTGGTATCAGAGCTTACCAGGTTATGCCACGTTTTGGGGTTTGCTACTACGATGACAGGAAAGGGCTCAAGCATAAAGTATGACATTGAGAGGTTCAATGGAAAGAACAACTTCACTCTTTGGTGATGAAGGATGAAGGATCTTCTGATACCACAAGGTCAAGGAAATCGAAGAAACCAGCAAAGATAGACGATGAAGAGTGGCAAGAGATGGAGGAAAATACGGTAAGCGTTATTTATCTGAATCTATCAGACGACGCCTTGCATTATGTGGTGGACCTCAAAACTGCTCCTGAGGTTTGGACAAAACTCGAGAGTATCTACATGACAAAATCTCTAACGAACAAATTGTTCTTGAAGAAGCAGTTGTATTCTCTTCAGATGAAAGAAGACATGGATTTGCTTAAACATCTCAATGAGTTCAACAAGATCATAAGCTAGTGAGCATGCCTTGAGGTCGAAATCAAGGATGAAGACGAGGCCCTACTTCTGTTGGCTTCGCTTCCATGATCATACGATCACCTGGTTACGACTCTACTGTATGAGAATGAGACTCTTGAGACGGGTGAAGTCACTGTTACTCTTATGTCAAATGAGACAAGGAAGAAGACTAGCAGTATTAAATCTCAAAGAGAATGTTTTTTGGAAACAAAAAGAGAGTCATGAAAGGGACATATCAAATCAAAGGAGGTCTGGAAATAGAAGTCCTTAAAAATGGAAGGGGAATGACAAGTTTATTTGCTATTACTGCAAAAAGGAAGTTTATCCGAAGAGAGACTGCACGAACAAAAAGGAGGATATAAAGATGATAAAAATAGCAAAAATATTTGATGAAGCTAGTGTGGCTGATAGCTCTGACATAAATGATGTAGATCTACTCTCTATATCTTCAGGTAAGAATCAATTTACTGATTCTTGGATTTTTAGATTCTAGATTTTAGATGTTCTTTTCATATGTGTCCAAATAAAAATTGGTTCGAAACCCCTAGTAGGGGGTCTGTTCTAATGGGAAACGATGCGGTATGCATGACCATTGGAATAAGAACTATCAAAATCAAGATGTTTGATGGAATAGTACAAATTTATCAGATGTCAGGCATGTCTCACAATTAAAGAAAAACTTAATATCCTTGGGGGCCCTTAACTCGAATGGTCGTAAGTGTACAGCAACAGGTGAAGTCCTTAGGGTTAGTAAGGGATCTATGGTTGTCATGAAAGATCAGATGGCTGTGAACATATACAGGTTGATAGGGAATACAGTTACAGTTGGAGCTTCTGTAACTACAGATGTAGAGTCTAGCACAGATGACAAAAATTATGGCATATGCGTTTAGGGCATATGAATGAACGATGTATGATAGAACTTCATAAAAAGAAATTGATAAAGGGTGTCAGAGCCTGTAAATTGGATTTCTGTAAGTACTGTGTTTCGAAAAATAGTGCAAGATTAGATTCAAAACTACAGTTCATACGAGCAAGGATATACTAGACTATGTACACACTGATGTATGAGGGCCTTCACCAATCAAATCTAAGGGTGGGCCAGAATACGTTATTACCTTCATTGACGATTACTCAAGAAAGGACTGGGTCTACTTTATGAAACACAAAAGTGAAACATTCACGAAGTTTAAATAATGGAAACAGAGGTAGAAAGGAAGACATGAAAGAAACTGAAATGCTTGAAATCAGATAATGGTGAAGAGTACAAGTCGAGAGAATTTCAAGAATTTTGTAACAAAGATGGGATTGTACGTCACTTTACCACACCATAAACTCCTCAGCAAAATGGTGTGGCTTAGATGATGAACAAGACTCTTCTAGAAAGAGCTCACAGTATGAGATTGAATGCAGATTTGAAGAAAAGTTTCTGAGCAGAAGCAGTTAACATGACCTGTTTTATTATTAATATGTCACCATCTACAGCTATTGATTGCAAAATTTTAGAGGAGGTGTGGACAGGAAAGCCGGTAGACTACTCTATGCTGAGGATCTTTGGATGTCCAGCCTATGTCCATGTGTAGAGTGGGCAACGTTCCAAATTAGACTCTAAGCCTAAGCAGTACATCTGTCTCGATTTTGAGAAGGGAGTGAAGGGATTCAAGCTTTACGATTCTACTTCACATAAGGTTGTGCTTAGCAGGGATGTTGTATTTGATGAATCTCACATGATGAAGTCAATCAACATGCAAGATGACAGAGTGCAAGTAGATGAAAGTGATGGAGAAATATTGACAGTCCAGGTGGAGCTAAAAGATTATGAAATATCAAAAGAGAAAGAATCATCTAGCAACATACCAGAACAGTAGTAACTATATGGGGAACCCTACAGTCTAGAAAAAGGTAGAAAGAAGCGTGTTCACAAAGCCTCTGTGAGATACGGCTTTGAGGACATGGTAGCCTTTGCTCTAACTGTTGGCACTGGGGAAGTTGACTCTTTCGAAGATGCTCTAAGTAATACACAGAGCTATGAATGGATGATAGCCATGATGGAGGAGATGAAGTCTCTAAAAAAGAAAAAGACTTGAGAGCTTGTCAAGAGGCCCAAGGGAAGAAAGTGATTGGGTGCAAGTGAATTTTTTGGAAGAAGGAGGCAGCAACAGAAAAAGAATGTGAGAGATTCAAGGCTAGACTCGTAGCAAAGGGTTACGCTCAAAAGGAGGGAGTTGACTACAATGAAATATTATCTCCAGTTGTCAAGCACACTTCAATAAGATTATTACTTGCTTGAGTAGCCATGTTTGATTAGGAGCTAGAACAACTTGATGTGCATATAGCATTTCTTCATGGTGATCTGGAGGAACAAATCTCTATGGAGCAACCTGAAGGCTTCAAGGTACATAGAAAGAAAGATCAAGTTTGCTTGCTCAAGAGATCGTTTTATGGTCTTAAGCAATCTCCCAGGCAATGGTACAAGCGTTTCGACTCTTTCATGATACAGATTGTCTATTCAAGAAGTGAGTATGATTGTTGTGTTTATTTTAAAGTTCTTGATGATAATTCCATTATTCTCTTAATGTTTTATGTTGATGACATGCTAATCACTGCTAAAAATGCCTATGACATAACATCTCTCAAGTCTATGTTAAGTTCTGAGTTTGATATGAAGGATCTAGGGGCTACTAATAGGGTCCTTGGTATGGATATTCATACAGATAGAAATGCAACTAAACTCTGAGTAACTCAGAAATGGTATGTTGAAAGGGTGTTGGAGCGTTTCAACATGGAAAAGGCCAAGTCAGTTAGCACTCAATTGGCGAGTCATTTCAAGTTATATGAATGACATTGTCCCACTACGGATGAGGAGATAGAGCAGATGTCTCTGGTGCCGTATGCTAGTGCAGTCGAAAGCCTCATATATGCTATGGTTTATTGCAGGCCTGATTTATCTCATGTTGTCAGTGTTGCTAGTCGATACATGAATAATCTTGGCAGGGAGCATTGAAATGCTATTAAGTAGATTTTCAGATATCTGAGCAGAACGTTAGATCTCAAAATAATATTCATCAGGAAGAGAAGCTCTATAGAACTGGTGTGTCGATTCCGACTATGTTGGTGATTTAGACAAGCGGAAGTCTACTACAGGGTATGTATTCACACTAACAGGTGGACCTATTTCATGGAAGGCAATGCTTCAACCCACGATTACCTTGTCTACGATAGAGGCAAAGTACATGGCAGCAATTGAGGCTACAAAGGAGGCGATCTGGACGACTGGTTTGGCTCGTGAGTTGGGGGAAGAGCAAGAAGATATTGTGCTGCATTGTGATAATCAGAGTGTCATAAATCTTGTAAAGAATCAAGTGTTTCATACAAGGACAAAGCACATTGATGTGAGATATCACAAGATCAGGGAGCTTGTGTCAGAAGGAATCATTCACCTGAAAAAAATTCATATAAATGACAACCCTGTAAATATGCTTACAAAGCCGGTCACTACGGAGAAATTCAAGCTTTTTTTGAACTTGTTTAATGGCACTCATAGTTGAGAGTGAAGGAAGCATTCCATGGCAGGTGAGAGTGCAGTCACGTACCTTTATAGAAGTACGGGAATGAAGCCATCTTCAGGTTATCTTTAGGGTGGCTTAACAGAATTCAGGCCAAGATGGAGATTGTTGAGGATTGAAGTCTTGTATTATGAGGAAATAGATCTGTTAAGGTAGAGTCCAAATGACGACTCCAGATATCGGTATATAGGGATTCGATATATCTGGGATTCGATATATATCTGTGCTTGGGGTATTTCGATAATTTGTACCATCTATTTGGGACTCCATATATATTCGTACATGGGTATTTATCCGTACATAGGTATTTTCGTAATTTGTACGGGACTCTATATATTGTTGCAATTGGGTTCTTTTTAGGGTTAAAAAAAGGAAAACGCAATGATTTCTTTGTAATTAGAGAGAACATAGAGGCGTGAGAAAAATAGAGCTATTGTAACCCTATTCTCTATGGCCAGTGAAGAAGATCTCATCTCCTATGAACGTAGGCACGTTGTTGAACCACATATATCTTTGTGTTGTAGTTAGTTGTCTCGTTCTTTTGTGTTTGTTTCTTCTTTCTTGTTTCTATGGATAGCTTTTCGTTTCTACAATTTTGATCTATTCGACTGACTAAATAAAGTTAATTAATTTATACTATATTTCATAATTTTAAAATAATATTTTTATTTTTTTTCTTTTCTTGAAAACCTGGTCTATCCAATCAACAGCCCGGGGAACTCATTTTGACTGCTGCACTACATCCGATTCTCAATACGACTAGCACACACGGTTATTCGGTGGATTCCAACGAATTTAAATGTACAAGAAACGAAGGGAATAACGTGGCCCACATTTGCATATAATAAGAAAAAGAAAAACGCTTCTTTGCGCTTTGTTAGGTTTCCAAACCTGCCTCAGAGACTATTACTTCTTTTCATAGCTTTTTCACAAACTTCCTCCCCACACTAGGGATTATTCTCTCTCCACATTGTGAAGTCCTTATTCATTCTTGAGGAGGAAACCGTGCCTCCACTTTCTCACACTTCTCTATATGAGTGTGAAAGTTTATCAAATCCTCTCCATTGTGATATAAACGATCAATAAATTGCTATATTGGTCAAGCCATTGGGATCAAATCTACTTTTAGGAAAAAGGGAAAATTCGGAAATGCAGATGTACTTTAGTTCATTTGACAAAACACAAAGCATAAAAGAAAAATTAGAAAGAAAAAGTAAAAAGTATTTCGTAGGGCTATGGCTTTGTAAGGCTGCTTGTCAGATTTTGTCGACGAATAAAGTTTTGATGCTGAAAAACTTGCAAATCGATGATCTCAATCTTGATTACACTGCTCTGCCATGATAATCATGAATCGGAAAAGAAAAAGATCTCAAACGGAGAGAATGGTCCATCTTATAACACATGCTCTGAACCATTAATTTTAAGTGCTCCCAGATCTATAAGATATGTACATTATTTTTGGAACATCTCATGCAATATCAGTCAAGGGCCAAAAGATGTTTACAAAACATTAATGTTTGGCACTGGCAGTGCTTGTTCATGTGCCAGATACAATTTTACGTGCCATAAGTTTTCAGCACTGGAACTTCATTTTTTAGAGTTTTCAGTATGGCTTTCTTCAAATATCTTGAAGCCGCAGCGGCATGAAAACCACACCCAAAGGGAAAAAGAAATGGAAAAAAACCATTTTAATATAAAAAAACCATGAAATGGCACGTGACATAGATCTTGAAGTGCTTGGATCCAATCTTGGTAGGCACGTTCAGGAATCACTGCCTTAATGGGGGCCAAAAGCGTATAGCGAACTGGCCTTTTTTTTCTCTCTCTCTCTCTCTC
>NW_006494904.1:6934378-6955482 GCF_000471905.2 Amborella trichopoda
CTACTATACGACGTCTCTCTCTCTCTCTCATTCCAACTAGACTGGTCTCTCTCTCTCTCTCTCTCTCTCTCATTTCCAATAGACTAGTCCTCTCTCTCTCTCTCTCATTTTTAATAGACTAGTCCTCTCTCTCTATACTAATCTTCCCCCTTTCATATTTCAACTAAAACTAGTCCTATGACTCCCTCTCTCCCCCCACTAAACTAGTCCTCTCCCTCACATTTCCACAAAACTTGTCCTCTCTTTCTCTCTTTCTTGGTCGCTACACAATTTCCTTATTTTGTTGTAAATTAGTGGGAAATTCCGTCCTCGAATCCTTCCTTCTCTTGCTTATAAAGAGAAGAAAACGCTCTTCTTTAACCTTCGGATCCTCGATCCGATAAGATGCCGGCCTCAAATAGAGATTCCTTCTTTTTACATGTTAAAACTGTAAATAAATCCAATTTGCTAATTTTTAATTATAAGCAACTTGTTTATGCAGGTACTTGCTGTCCAAGAAAGTAGACAAAAGAAATAATTTTTGAGACCACCAGATCTCTTTTCTCGTGGGAGGAATCTTGACCGTCAATATTGATCTCTTCTTTTCATTGAATCTTGACCATCCGCATGGGTGTGCTTTTTTTTTTCCCTTAATATTAGTTTTTTTACTTAACCGAGAACTTAAAAACAATTTTTACATAAATTTTTAAATTACTCATAAAAGATAAATGATTTGGCGCTTTACCCATCTCTTTTACTTTAATTTCGAAATACCATTAAAAAATACATGGTCGTGAGTTAAAATAGTTGCAAATAGGTAAAATGTTGAATAATTTATCTCTTATAGGCATTTTAATAAATTTCCCCAAATTTTATAATTTTATAATGGTTATTTTTTTAGTGTTAATGTGTGCTTTGTATAAGGTGCCCTTATATTGCAAATGTAAGGCGCACCTCTAAATTTTTTCTAGAGATGCAGTTTTCGTGTCGGAAACTTTGTAATGACTTGAAACTCTATTGTTATCCCTAGTTTTAAAATTTTAGAAAATAAGACAAATCGATTTATATAACACTAGAAAAACTTGTTTGTAATTTCAGATTTGGTTTTCCCTTGTACAATTGCACTAGATCCCATAATGAGTTATGCCTTCTTAAATTAGCAAATGATATGCACATTGATTTCATAATGGCAAGCACAATGGGAACTCACGCAAGGTTCCGCACTAATCCATTAAATACATTACAATGATAGCCTAGAATGGGCATAAAATAATTAGGGGTAGGCATATACTTTCTATTGGTTAATTTTTTTAAAAGAAAAGAGTATCTGGCGAGTCGGTTGACTTATGCGCATGTTGTGGTTTTTGAAGGATTACGACTTAAAAATAGATTTTAAATCACTATAGATCCATTTTTGCCTCAAATACATGATCTAGGACCAAAAGTAATGCTGATCTTTTAAATAATCAAAATGAAGGTTCCAAAACATAAGGTTCAATTTTTTATTTTATTTTTTAAAAAAATCATAATCACCATGGTCTAGATGATAGACCTGCCAAATCAAGTTCGAAAATCGATATCTTACCCCATTTAAACTTTAAGGAGTCAAAACTCTTACAAAATCATCAAATGCAAGGCCAAAAGATCGCAAGTTGCATTAGAAAATTTATTTTTCATCTTTCATTTCACTTAGGTACTGCTTCAAAATATATTTTTAAAAATACCCAAATTGCCTTCATGCAGGTTGGAAATCCTAAACAAAGAAATGCATTTCAATAATTTGACCCCACCTTGAACATGTAGAGGAGATTTCAGGCGCCTTAGTTGGGTGAAACTACACATATATCCCTACTTGTTCAAAGTTCATAATCTTAAAAAAGGGCAATTCGTTCATTTTAAAAGATATTTGTTTTTGGAAAACTTCTATAACCAATGGGCGCTAAAATTAGATGAAATATTTTGATCCCCATCAATGATTTTTAAAGGATTTTTACCCCTTCCATGATATTTCCTTAAATTTCCATTTATCCTCCATAAAAAGGAGGGCAAAATAGTACATATTACGCTTCACCTTCTAATACCTTTCTTGTGTAATGGAAAGTTAGTTTCAGGTTCTTTTTTTTCAAGCGTCAAAGTTGAAAGGGAGATGCTAACTTCAAATTAAAAGGGAGATGCTAACTTCCAATGTTAAATAAATGGCATTCCAATAGATTGAAAAATTCAGAATGCCACATCTCTCTCTTTTTCTTTCGATAAGCCAGTGGGGTAGAAACCCTTATTCACTTTTATTAATAAGAATGAAGGAAATGCATATCGTATTTTTACAACCGTATAGTAGGGCAGTTGTGCCAAACCATGAAGTAAAGAAAAAGAAAAAAAAAATCTAACGGTCTAAGCGCCAAACTGTAGCATCAAAGACGGATGTTGTCTTGGCAAATGTATCTCTTTCTTTAGTTATATAATAATTTAGATCAGCTTAACAATGCTTGTATTTTAAAAGAAATTAAATTATAATTAGGCTGATTATGGACAATTATTCAAACCACCAAATATTAGAAAAAAGAATGAGCCCATGCTGCCCAGCGGTGTGAAGCTCATAGTGTCTCACGCTTGTCCCAACATCCTTATAATAAATTTATTTTTAATGAAAAATTATAATGTTACATTAAAGTATATGTATGTCAAGGGGATTCTTACTTTGTAAATCCTATCTTTACTTTAATTATTTTATTAAGTAATAAGGTGTAAATAAAAAATGGAAGGTCCCTTAATCCATTCTCTCTCCTCTCATACTCTTAAGAAGTTTCACCTTCTAGGAAGTTTCAAGCCACCGTACAAATGTTAGATGTAGTGGTAGGCCCCAATAATATGGACGGTTTAGATTCATCTAGGCACTAGGGTGTTGGAGAGTCCAAACTGTCCACCCAAGAATCCTCCTTTTAAAGTAAAGAATAATATTTTCAAGTTTTTAGACTTAGTCTACAGTCTAAACGCAGTATACTCTCCTCTTGGAAGAATTTTTAAAAAGAGAAGTATTTGGTGAGTCACTCATCGTGCGCGCTCTGGTTTTTGAGAAATTTGGATCTAGCTGGACCCCACCCGACCCGTCCCGACCCAAAAATAATATATATATTATATTTAAATATTATGTTAGATATAAAGATATGTATTATTTATATATTATAACTTAAAATGCATGGTTATATTCATTTAAATATTATATATTATATAAATAATAATACTATTAGGGTCGGATCCACATGGACCCGGATCCGAATAGTATTATTATTTATATAATATATAATAGTCCAATATTTGAGCCCAAACCTGATCCACCGAGTCCAATTTTTAAACACCTGGACCCAGGTCGGGTCTGAGTCCATTACCACCCCTAGATATGACGATCTTTAAATAATTAAAATGAACAGTTCAATAAGTATTATAAAACATCCCAATTGTAAGGTTGAAATTTTATTTTTCATTTATTATTTATGGTAGCAGTTTCTAGACAACGGACCTGTAAAATTTTGAATACAAAATGAACTTTTAATATAGACTTTGGGAGGGTGGACTTACTATAACATGTATTTCCTTTTTCTTTTCTTTTTTAAATCTTTGTAACATGTTTCCTTGATCGGACCTAAACCTACTCCCTTTTAAACTTAGAATAATTGGTGGAGATGTATTTAAATTTGGATTTTTCAGCCGGCTTAACATTATTCAACGCCAGCTATAAAAAAGGAAAAAGAAAACAAAAAATAGAAAATTTGACACATCCTAACAAAACAGGCCATTGTGTAGCTTCTCGAAAATCAATCCAAGAACCAGGTTTTTTGGTACATTAAACAAACTGTAAAACTATGGACAAGCTTCTTTTCTTGCGCTTGTTAAAAGATAGTAGAATGTATTAAATGTTGTGCATTGTTTGTATATAACAGGTGGGGGACCATACCATTAATTTTTTTGTTCTTTTCTTTTTTGACAAGAGTACTTAATTTTATCAGATCAAAAGGTAGTTACATAACAAAGTTACCCAAAATCAGTTCCGTGGACCATACAATTAAAATCCATAAATCAATGATAGTGAAGAGCTAGTCCATGCACTACAACAAACTTTAATAATACATAAATATATGATTAAATTACAGTAATTAAGACCGCCCAAACTGCTAGCGGGCACCTTGGATGGTCTTATCGAAAAATGAAAATTTGGTTCGGTAAAAAATCAGTTAGAATCACTGTGTGATCAGTTTAGCCGATTTAACTGGTTAAACCGGTCAAATAAAATAGCATAAATCTTTTTGTATATATTTGTATTATTTTTTCTGTTTTTATATATGTTTTTGAAATCCAGTTGATCTGATTTAGTTGACAATTCGATTAATTTTAGCTAGACAAGAACTTTCTCTCATCTGATAAGTAGTCTAACACTTGGCTATATCATACTAAACACCATGTATCAACGTATAATCTACATGAGGTTTTAAGAAAATGTATATAACGAAACTATTTACTTTTGATATATGGATGTCACAATCATCATTTATCATTAGATTTGAAGTTGCGTAGTTAACGATATAACGAAACCATTTACTTCAATAGTTAAAAGTGATTGTGACTTCCTTATATCAAAAAATAAATAGTTTTATAATATACACTTCTTCTTTTTTTTACTAGCTCCTCTTTTGCCATTTCTTTTCCTGGAATGAGACAATGTACGTCATTAACCCTTATTTGACAACACAACTATAACCTTGGTACAAAAGTTCAATTAGTGAATTTTAGAAAAAAGGAAAATAGTTTGGGAGAACTGCAGCCCTGTCAAAATAAGTAAAGCCTCATCTCATAATTTATCAAAAATTACAATTCAAGTATTGAGAAACTTTTATATCCATCATCTCAGCTTGAACATATTAGTTGCGAAAAAAAATAAGGATTTTAAGCTTTACACATTTTACATATTATAATAAATTATCTGGATCATCCAAGTTACCCTAAAAATAAGTGTTCATAGATCTGCAAGATCTGTACCATTTTTTTAATTTCAAAATTTATTAGCAGTATTGAAATTGATTTAGATCTGTCATGGAGATTTATATTGCCGAAAGTGCTTTCTAGACGAGGATTTGAGGTGAGGCTTTATTTTGTTTTCATAAAGCCTAGACCTTGGTCCACCTCTAGAGCATCAGTTTTCATTCGCACTTTGGTGGTGGGTCCATGATATTTCCCCGTAGTCGAATGGTGGAACATCCTTCATATTTTTTCGCTGTCAAATGTGTGGTTAATCTCTACCGTCTATTGTCAAGATGGAGATGATCTATAGTCTAGATATCTACGGTCTATCGTACACGTCGCTATACTTGTGTGTATATGCTTCCCTTCAAAATATGGCTCACTAAAATCGTGATTTAGGAATCCAAAGTTTCGGTTTTCGGGCTTCTAACGATGCATTCGAAGTCGAAGTTTCAAGCCTCGGTCTCACCACTTTTATTCAAATTTATTCCATCCATAAAATTTTTTATTTTTTCCTAATATTAATCTCAATTTTAATTTTCTTGTGATAACTTCAACAACGTGCAATCTACCTGTACAAATGAGCAAAAGAGGCTTAGTGGGGTTCACGTGAACTGTTCAAAAGACGTTGTCTGACCACAAATCTCTCAAACTTAGATTAAATATAATGGCATTAAATTGACACATGGGACCATGGAACAAACATAGTAAGCCCCTCTTTATGGGGGAAGATCGCCTTTTTAATAGTAAAAAAAAATAATAATAATGAAACTTAAAAATAGTTGTGCGCCAATGAAGGCTCGTTCGTGCAATGCATATTAGCACGTAAATGCACGTGTGCTCTACACATGTGACTCATGATCCGTTGGTTGGGCACGTGTGGTGAAATTTTGCCTACGTAACGCGGCGAGGAATTCGCCAGTGATGGCGGTATTGGGCTGAGGAATTTAGGGCCGACGAGTGGAATTGACGAGGAAATGAGATCTCACTAAGAACAAATGAAATCTTTCATTGTTTAATATGGAGCGATCTTTTTATGATATTTTATTTTTTAAGTTAATTTATTATTATTTTAGATTGCTGTAAATCCCAATTTATAAACTTTATTTTATTTTAATAGTTTTTTTATGATCAATAATTTATATGGATTCAAAAGATGACCGATCTACTTCAGTATTCTAAAGTTTAAAAACATCCGTTCTTACTAGGAGAAAAAAGAAAATATTATGGCGAGGAATCGAGAGTAGCTCGAGGCGCCGTGGCGAGGAGTTGATGATGGTCGACTACCTACGCGAAGAATCGAGATATTGGGCCGAGGAATGGGGTATGGCGAAAAAATCAGAAATTCCTCGGGTACGGCGATGCTTTTTTATGTTTACACGTATCTCTATTTGTATCGGTGGGTGTGTCGGTTACAGTTTGCCTGTTTGTGACTTTGATTGGGCTTTGCGTTTTGCCCCTTTTTTTTTTTTTCGTTCTTTTCTTTATTTCAAATATTTGTTATTTTTTGTGATTACTTTATGAGGGGTGCAGGCCTGGTCTTCGGTCTCTTTATATAAAGCGGCACTCCCCTTGAAACATCAGCCTGTCTCCCCTCTACTCGTTTCTCTCTCTAACCCACCTTCTGGGTAGTTGGTTCATCTGCGCTTTTCACACCCATTCTCTCCCTCCCTCCCTCCTCTTTTATTCATTTCTCTCTCTCTCTCTCTCTCTTATTTAAACAAATCTCTCTCTCTGTTTAACACTTTGATGATTTGTCTTTCCACGTCTCTCTAAAGCACTCCACATTTCACTACTCTTCTCTCATCCCCTCTCCTTACTGCCCCTCTATTTAACTCTTCTCCTTAAGCCTTACCACGTCTCCCTATCCCCTACACTTAACATTATTTCTCTTTCTCTCTCTTCTAAGCTACTCTCTCTTTTCCTAGGCCTACACCATATCCAGGTTTCTCTCTCTCAATACTTTGCTCCCAACAGTGCCTTCTCTCTCTCCTGTCTCATCCCTGTTACGCGGACTCCCTCTAAGAAACTTCACTATTCTCTTACCAAATCCTCTCTCTAGATTTTCTCTCTCTAGCTCTTGAAAAACTCTCTCCCTCCCTCCCTCCCTCTACGGCCCATATCTTTATTTCCATCCTCTCTCCTCCCAACCCCCACCATTTTCCCGCAACAAGACCCTCCTTTCTCTCTTTAAACCCAGTCTTCAATGGCTAATAGTGAGAGAAAGCGCTGCAGAGAAGAGGAAGAAGGAGAGCCAACAGGCTCACCAAAGAGAGCATGCTTCAGCGATATTCTCTCTCTCCTCGAAGCCGACGAAGACGAACCAACAGAGGACCTTCTCTCTCCTGTTATACACACTCTTCAGCAAGAGCTCTCCTCCTCGCCCGAACCTGCACCCGAACCTAACCCCATCCCTCTCTCCGCCCCATCACCGTTCATCTTAGAAGAGGACGAAGAAGAAGGGAAGGTGATGAGATACCTTCTAGAAGCCTCGGACGACGAGCTGGGCATTCCCCCTAGCCCCCCTCTGCACCAGGAGCTAGAGAGACAAGAGAAAGAGGAAAGTCTAGAGAGCGAAGAGAAGGAAGGGGTAGAGAGAGGTTGGACGAGATGCTATGATGGCCTGTGGGAAATTGAGGATGAAACCGCTAATTACTACACCTTGTTGGAGTCTCAGCTCTGTGTTGTGGATTAATGGAAGTTTTAACTGTGATTAAAACAGTTATTTCCATGTTTATATGTTGTTTTTGTAAATTTTCTAACTCCCAAACAAGGCCCTGCGCAAAACTTTAGCTGGACCTGGTTTTGACAACATAGTTAAGGAAAAAAAGAATTTGGTTCTTCTACTCTGCTCTCTCTCTCTAGCTTTTTCCATGTAGAAAAAAAATTAGTTGTTCTAAACTCTCTCTCTCTCTCTAGCACTAGTAAAGGGGAATTTTTTTTGTTCTAATCTCTCTGAGCTCTACTGGTGCATTTGCTTCTGTTTGTGCCAAAGACTACCTATGTTATTCTCTCTCTAGTGAGCAGAATGTCTCCTTTTGTTTTCCCTGATATTCTCTCTCTAATTTATTATCTCTTTACAGTGAGAAATGCGGATTCGTGAAAAAGACAAAGTGGGATGAGAGCACGAGGCATGAGTCATGGGAGGAAGGGGATAAAGGGCGGTCACCCTGCCCCTTTGGCCCACATAGGGATGTAACCTAAATGCAGAAATAATAATCACATAATAATTTATGGTCCAAAAAGAAGAAAAGGAAAAATCGAGTCGATCTCAAAAGATAATTCGACACCGAGTAAGGAGATGATGGTCGTTTTCTATTTGTTTGTGTTTACACCACGCTTTTGTTCCCCATATTTTAACCCGTGATATGAAAAAGGGATTGTGCATAATGAGACCCATACAGGGCGTTCACAATAACTTACAACCATCTTATGTGAAGTTTGAGGGCTTGGATGTGTCACAAAATTTAATTTTTTTTTTTAAAGTTTGAACTTGGTTTGACGTTAAAATCGATCACCTTGTTTGGGTTTTGTATACATATAAAAAAACGGTCGAGTTTAAAAGGGAACCAACGGTTTTGTACAGAAAGACAGTGATCTGAATTGATGATTTACCGATTCAAACATATTTTCGCCATTTCACTGTTTTTCACATATTTTATGAACCGATTTTTCTCTATAGTAAATGGCTATTTGGACTGTACATTCATCGGGTCACGGATCTTTTTTTTTTTTAATTCACTGTTTTAACCCTTGAAGATTTCCTTTACTGGATATTTGGGGCAAAATAAATAGGGATAAGATTATATGCTCGTGCATGAACAAAATGTATATTCGCTCCGTCTAATAAGAATGAGTACTGTTATGACCTCAAATCATGGGGATGTGACCAAGTCAATCAAACCACTAAATATATAAAGAAAAGCAAAAGAAAAAAAACAAGTTCAAGGGTTAACCCATTTGGAGCCCATGTGAATTGAGATAAGATAATATGCTCCTGCAGTAAAAATTTGCTCCCTCGGATAAAAATGAATGCTTTCACGACCTCAAATCGAGGGGATGTGACCTAGTCAATGACACTACCGATAAAGAAAAGAAAAAAAAACAGAATCGCATCCTACGGTTAACAAGAGAATGCCCAATTTAGGAGGTTGGAGCTCGAAAAGAATCATGTTGTAGGGTTGAATAGAGGCCGTCCACTGTTTTAATGATCAGATCTGGGTAGGTATTTTAAGCCCGACAGAGCAAGTGTGTAATTTGTTCAAAGTGACCACAATAGCTAAAAACTTCTTGGTAAATTTACTAAACACAACAAAAAGCTGAACTATCTAAGAGGTTTGTGTCTTGGGTTTGGTGATAGCTAAATCGCTATTCCCATATTTTTTTCTAAATATTAGGGTATTATGAAAAATATAAATTTGACTTTGTTGAGAAGCAAGAATAGTGATTTATAAAAGAGTAAAGAATGATATAATACTCATCTTTTGAAGGTCACCCATTGAGAGTTATGGGAATGGATCTCCAATACGGATATTGGTCTCCAAGAGAGGGACATGGCTTTTGAGAGACAGACGGCAAGCTTGGGGGGTCCCGAGAACCCTATAATGTGTAATGAAAATTTAAAAAAAACTTATTTTGATGTGTCGTTTGTGGGATATTAAAATTTTGATCAAAAGAAAAATGTCTATTTCCAATTAGATCAAGAAATATGGAAAGATATCAGATTGTGGAAACATTAGGTGTGTTTTGATAAATTCGCCAACCAAAAAGCTTAAAGTTCCCAACTCTTCCATTTTTGTTTTCCATTGCCGGATTCCCCACTAGAATATACCTTAGGGGTTGAACCTCTTGATTTTTTTTGTATCTGAAACTTAAAAGAAATTACCTAACATCCGGAAACTAAGATCTAATCATAGTTATCAATATCTAAACGAATTCACTAGTTGGATTGGTCGAACTACCAATTGGTGCCTTGGCTTAACTATTCCATAGTAAAGATTGTGTTTGATAAAAAAAACCTGTCAAAACTAATACGAGATCGATTTAAATGGCCAATTTTGAGTGAATCAAAATTGAAATTTTAACAATATATTTCTTATTACTATTTCTTTCTTTTCAATCCAATCCAACCGATTCGACCTAGTTCGACTGAACTACAATCCGTATTTGTTTCGATGGCTAGTTCAATACTTGTGACATAGGATCTTATATTTGGGTTGCAGAGCCATTCCCATAATACATGGTTTGATATTTCCATGTAGTTTCCTATGTGATCAACACTGTAGGAGAAGTTGAATATTTACTAAAAAAAAATTGAATATTAAATAAATAAAAGAAAATTGTTTCATGTTGGTTGGATTGCATATCTACAATATCCAGTACCAAAGTATAAAGCATCTATTTTAAAGATGGATGCAAATAGATGCTTCATCTAAAAACAATTGAAACTAGCCGTCCAAATATTTTTTTAATAAAAATATTATTTTTAATATTTAAAAATTTATTTATTTTTCATATTTATGATCACATCACATGTCCTTAAAAATTAAGTCCAAAAATACATCTCAAAAATATATTTTTAAGAGGTGACTCATTTCTACATGGATACATAGAAACCGTGTCCATAAATAAAACTTGTTTCATAAAATTTAGGGTAAATTTCATATAGACCTCTAATTTCTCATATTATTTCATGATAGATCATTCTTCCCGTTTTTTTTTAAGCAGCATTATGAAACTCTTAAAGATTTCACCATACCCCATCATCTCTTATCTCTTTCTTTTATTGACTTTTGAATATAAAAATTGGCTGCCAACAAATATTCAACCCAAAAACTTTTTAACCATCTTTTTCTCTTTTCACCTATTAAAAAATAGGCAAGCTTTCTACGCTTCCCCTACAGCATAGAAGTTCTATCCTTCACCTTATCCAACCGTCCATTCTGAATGGAGGGCTAAGATTGCCCCAATCACAATGTCACGTCTCTACACTATTTTATTTTTATTTTATTTTTATAAACTATTTTAACTCCAAATTTTGGATCTTCATTCCTCTATTAAACTCGCACTAGCAAAAAATATAAAAAAAAATTATTTTCAATAAAATAAAATGACAAAATTACCCGTAAACGTTTCAAGGGGTATTTTGGTTATTAAATTTTATCAAAAACTTATTTTTAATATTTTTTATAGGTGCGCCCCAATGAGAAAATGGCACGTACCAAATTTCATATTCATACAATTCGTATAAAAAAAATAAAATGCTTTGAGACGTCGGATCTAAGATCAAATAGTGAGTGACTCTCTTGATCAAAATTGGACGGCTAAATGATAGAAGGATGATAGAATTTCTATGATATAGAGGAAGCATAGAAACCTTTCTTTTAAGAAAAAATTTGAGTTAAAATAGTATAAAAAAATTTGTTGTGGCTAAATTCTATGAAAAAAAAATCAATAAAACAAAAAATAAGAGATGAAGGGGTACGATAAAATCATTTAAAAAAAAACAATTTATGCACCTAGAAAAAAAAAACTTCCATTAAATAATATGAAAAATTTAAGGCCTATAAAAATTTTGCCTAAAATCTAACATTATTTTTTGAGTGCAAGCTCTCATGTCATCAAATATCAAAAGAGCATCAAATTACTATTATTGCCTTCTATCATGAGGCATTTGCTGAACGTGGGGCCGACCACGTAGACAAGAGTTAGGCCGTGGTCCTGGCCTTTTCAGTCTACATCTAAACAAATATCAAATAAAAAATAACACAAGAGAACCCAAAAAATAAAAAACATTTTTCTATAAAAATTTGACAAAAATGTTCTGCCCATCCTGTTCCTAAAACGGTCGGCCATTAATGGAGATGACATGACCATGTCATGGATGATGACATGTGACAAAAACATGACATGGGCATGATGGGTTGTTATCACGTAATTACCACTTTGCCCTTATTAGAGGAGGGGGGCCCGCATGGCCATGTGCATGACATGAGGCGTATGGGGTACGGATCCATAACATTATGCATTATTGCATATGTGGGACCCACAAATTTGGTTCTTGTTGGGTCTGTTTTTGTCCGTTGATTCCCATCATGGAAGGTCGATTGGGACGTTGATATTTTAAGACCAGGCAGGCAGTTGGCCAATACGTTGTCGCCACGTCATCGATATTCGATCTTGATGAGGTGGAGATCGCGCGCCCCTGTACGCGCAATTTTTTCGAAATTTACTGTGAAGTATATTAAAAAAAAAAAAAAAAAGCTTCGGTCCAAAGGAAAAGTAAGCAAGAGATACGACCTATAACACTTGCTCCTTTTAGGGCTTCAAATTTTCTCGAAATATCACATCACTATAAACGTTTCAAATTTCAATACACTAGGATGATATTCCTTGGAATTAAATTTTTTTGAAATTTCATATCAACATAAACCTTCCAAATTTTGATACACTAGCATCATGTCCATGATATTTTACAACGAAACTATTTACTTTTGGTATTGAGAGTCACAATTACTTACAACTAACCGATGTTGAATCTGATAGCTTGGGTGTGTCACAAAGCATAGTAAAAATATAATCTAGTATTTATTTTAATCAAACTGTAGCAAGGTGAGATTGTAATCAAGCATTTTGTCACTATCATTGGCCTAGCTCATCCCAACTGTTTGGGGATGGCTAAAGGTCTAATCAAGTTTTGAATTCAAAAAAGGTTAAGGCCGAGGCTTAGACCAATCAAAATTAGGTGTATCTTTAAAGGGAAAAGTTACATAGAGCCGAGGCTCTAAACAATCAAATTTGAGCCTACTAAAAAA
Source organism: Amborella trichopoda (assembly GCF_000471905.2). The sequence goes on from NW_006494904.1 coordinate 6,947,185, forward strand.
ATTTCACTAGAAGAGGCTATTTTGATGCTCAAATATCTCCAAATTGATCGTCTCGACATCAAAATGTATGGACATCAGAAAAAAATGGATTTCAAGTTTTGAAAATGATGTATTTTGTAACCCATTTTTTGACCGTCAATTTTCAAGTTTTAATAGATATGTCAATCTACACTATTTTTTAAGCTTTAAACTTTATAAATAAATATAAAAATATATTTTAAAGCTATCACAAAGATTTTCAGTATTGAAACCACATTTCTCGACACCATTTGAAGGCAGGCTCTAATTTGACAGTTTAGAGCCTAGGCTCTATACAAATCGCACTTATCTTTAAATAGTATCGAAAGATATTTTAATATTCGAAATCTTGGTGATGCCCTCAAATTTCGTTTTTATTTCTAATTATAAATTTAAAACTTTAAATTTAGTGTAGATTATATAGATCTATGAATAGTTGAAAATTTTGCCTCACCGTTATATAAACTTTTTCTTTAAACAAAATATGCCAGTTTTCCTTATGACACAAAATGGTGTTCTAAACATTGTCCACCAAGATTGAAATCAAATATTAATCAGCCAATTCCCTCCCAGAATTGGTAATCAACCCTAATCCCTTGAAGTGATCCGAATCCCCATGTTAATAATATGTCATCTTTTTATAATTATAACTCTTAATCCCCCGCCTTTCTTCAACAAAGTACGAGGCAAAGCAACACACTTCGACTTGCACCTGTGCTATACTAACTTGCTTTTATTGTTGGGATATGGATATCTTGAGTTCATATTGATATACATCATTATTGATGTATATGTATATATATATATATCTCTTGATAAGGTTAGGTATTTAGAAGACAGCGACCAAGTTACTTGGTCATCAAGTTATCATACTATAATTATCTATTCTAATTATGTGATTGTCCACTATATATAGAGATACTTTTTGATGTAAACATTCATCCAAAATAATGAAGATGTAGCCAGTTAGGCTTTGGATCCGTGAACGTAAGGCTTCGGCATACTCCCACGAATTCTAACATGGTATCAGAGCCATAGATTATGCTCCCACAAATTGAAATTTTAACATGTACACTCCTCGCCGAATTCTAACATGGTATCAGAGCCATAGATTATGCTCCCACAAATTGAAATTTTAACATGTACACTCCTCGGCTCAGATCTGAGCTCACCAACCTTAGATCTGAAGTCGGGAAATTTTATAGCAAATAAGAAAAATCCGAGTTGCTAATCTACCAGAGCCCTCTGACCACCACGAAGACTTTTCATCTCTACATTCTAGCTCAGGAAAACTTCCATCGAACTTGATATTGTCTTAGCCTTGAGAATTTGCCTTCGAAAGCCACAATTAGGTGAAAACTTCCATCAGACTTGATATTGTCTCAGCCCTGAGAATTTGCCTTCTAAAGCCACAATTAGGGTCTCTGACTGAAAGCCACAATTAGGGTTTCTAGTTTTGTGAAAGCCAATGGTTTCAACGGAAGTGGTATTGGGAAATTTGGTGGCTTTTATGATGTTTATTGTCTTTTTTTTTAATCGTGCCAGAGGAATTGAGTTGATTGCACCAGAAAATTTATTACAAGCATGTGTTATTTGGGAGAAGTCTTAAGAGAGAAAGTTTGATCTTTGGAGAAGCAAGGTGATAGAGAGAGAGGAATAATTATTTGATGAGAGAAAAAGGACAAAAAGATGAGGAAGAAGAGGTTCAAATGCAAAAGTTGGAAAAACTTATCAAATATTGAATTGTGATGATCATGCAAAAAGTCACTTTGTTTTGGGGTTGTTAAAAAAAATAAAGGTCATATTTTTTTACGATGTGGGCTATTGTCTAGAAGCCCAATTTCATTGGCATTATTTTCGATATGATTGTACTCAAAAGAGAAAAATAAAAACAATATATTTTGCAAGTTGAGTGTTTCTTCACATCCATACCCAACTTGAGGGGGAGAGTATAGGAGATATGGAGATGAGATGAGTAGAGATGAAGTCAACATCTCTAATGTAACTGCTAAAGAAAATTAGCTCAATCCAACTATTATGTAAAGGGAAGTTATGGTCATATTGATTCTAGAGTTCCAGTTTCCAGATGAGGAGATGAAGATGATCGAATTTCTTGATCGAAGTCGATGATCAAGAGTTCTGTCTTCAGATAAGGAGATGAAGATGATCGAATTTCTCGATCCTGGTTGATGATCAAGTTTTTCGTTCTTTGATCTTGTTTGATGATGAAGTTTTCTGTTGCTCCATCTAGTGTGATGATCAACAAGTTTTTCGTTACTCGATCTCGGACGTTCCGAAGAAAGAAAAAGAAAAATCATTTTCTTTTAGAGAGAGAAAGCATCTAGAAAGAAAAAAAGCCTCTGAAGAGAGAGATCTTCAGAGAAACCTCTGAAGAGAGAGACTTTTAGAGAAGCCTCTGAAGAGAAAGATCTTCAGAGAAGCCTCTGAAGAGATAAGATCTTCAAAGAATAAAGTAGAGAGCTCAAAAAAGGTTCTTTCTTGGAAGATCTTAGAGAGAGAAAGTCTCTAGAAAAAAGTAGAGAGCTCAAAAAATGTTGCTTCTTGAAAGACCATGATAACATGTGATATTATTTTATTTTTTGGCAACTAAGTATTATTCAAACTCAAGCTGCTCTATATCAAAACATCTTGAGTTTGCGGAGGAGTGATGGGATATGGATATCTTGGGTTCATATTGATATACATTATTATGAATGTATATGTATATGTCTCTTGATAAGGTTATCTACCTAGAAGATAGAGACTAAGTTACTTGGTCATCAAACTGTAGTATCATAATTATCTCTTTTAATATGTAAACATTCATCCAAATAATGAAGATGTAAACATTCATCCAAAATGATGAAGATGTAGCCAGTTAAGCTTCGGATCCGTGGACGTAAGATTTCGGACAGAACTACGTAAATATTGTGCTCTCTCTTCTTCTCTCTCCGTTTTATGCTCCCACAAATTCTAACATGGTATCAGAGCCATAGACTATGCTCCTATAAATTCTAACATCTATGTCTCTTGACTGATACACCTAACTTAAACTTATATAACTATTAATCGGAGTTTTGCTCTCAAACTTTTTATACCTAACATATATGCTATGGATTCATGCAAATTTTTCCCTATTTTAGTATTTATTTTTAGCTCAAGTCTTGCATTTATAGCTCCTATAAAATTAAAGAAAAAATTTATCAAAATACTTATGAGTGATGAACTATTAACTATTTATTTATTGCAACTACTCCAACTCAAGAACATCTATTTTTTCATAATTATTTGAAGATTAAATCAAAATAAATGAGAAAATATTATATTGTTCATTTTTTATGGATAATTAATAAATTTTCCAAAAACAATTAATTTTGAGTTCTTATAAGTCTAAATCATATGCCTATGACACCGCATGATCATTTTCATACATTGAGATTCACGGTTGGATCATTCCTCCAAGATATGAACACAAATGCTAGAAACCAACTCAAATGCTAGAAACCAACATCGTGACAGAAGTGGTACTGTTGAGTCCTACTTCAGTTTATCCATGACAAAATTAGCGTTAATATGAAAAGCATAAATTGAAGAGAACTTTTTGAAAAAAAAGGCTATAATGATGATGATGAAAAATATAGACTGAAGTGAGTTTGTTATGCTTAGAAAATTTCGTATATAGTTGGTACAAGACGTCTCCTTGAAGTTCAATATGATACAATATTTAAGGGGGAGGGAGTAAAAAATTCGGAATCTGGCCTAAATTACCAAGGGCCCATTTTGATTCATCAAGTTCGACATAGATGATTCTTAGCCGATCCAATTTTCAAAACATTAACTAATGAAGTGTAAAATACTAATTATACACTATCTCCTTCTTTTTATAAGCTTGGAGTTTATACAAGTCATCAATCTTAAACAATCAAAGTAAAGCGCACCTCTAAGCATTCCACTAGAAGATACACTTCCAATGTTGGAAACTCGTACAATGCATCCCTAATCACGAAATATAAAGAAAAAAAATGAAGTAGTTCAAGCATATCTATAACGGACCCAGTTTCTAGGCGGCCAAGCTCGCATATGTAGAAATACGGTCCCTTTAATAAATCTACTTTTGAGAAAGATTTTAAGACTTAATTTTTAGAGGCATGTAATCTCTAACATGGAGATCATGAATATGAAAAACTAACTAAATTTTAAAAACTAAAAATAATAATTCTAGTAAGAAGACATTTGGACCATTAATTTCCATTGTTTTTAGATAGAACATCAACTGGCATCCATATTTAAGATGGATGCTTTACACTTTCTAGACCGCAGATGTAGAAATGCGGTCTTTTTGCATTGGACTTTGGATGTGTGCTTTACTTTTCATGGTTGCGCAGTATAAGGTGAAAATCATGCAAACTTATATTTACTATTTCAAATATACAATTCTTTTGAGAAATTTGCTCTTTGCAATTATCGTTAGAAAGGGTGCGGTTTTTATAGAGCCTAGGCACTAAACAATCAAATGACCCTACCTTCAAATAGTGTCGTGAAACGTGGTTTCAGTACTGAAAATTTTTGTAATAGTCTTAAAATATATTTTCATATTTATTTATAAAGTTTAAAACTTCAAAATAGTATAGATCGACAGATCCATGAAAGCTTGAAAATCTTGAAAAATTGACGATCCAAAAATGCGTTACAAAATACACTATTTCCAAAACTTGAAATCTATTTTTTTCTTATGTCCATGCATCTTGATATCGAGATGATCAATTTGAAGATATCTGGGCATCAAAACAACAACTTTTAGTAAAAATTTTGAGGTAGGCTCAAATTTGATTGTCTAGAGCCGTGGCTCTATATAAACTTTTCCCTTATAGAAATCCACCCCATTTTTTGTTTTTCACGCACCTACACCTTTTTTACATTTTTTTATTCCCAAATTGCCAACTCTTCAATTCTTCAAGCTCTGAAGTGATTAAATCATCTAATGATTTCAAATAATGGAAATTACAAGTTATGCCCCATTTTGCCATCGATCCCAAGTCACTTATGGCTTTGGATCTTCATCTAAAATCTTGAAGACATAACTGATTTTCATATATTGAAAATCTAAAATGATGGCAAAATGAAAAGAAAAAAAAAGAAAGAATGAAGCGGAAAGGGGTATATGAGAGCTTCCCTTTGGATGGTTCAGATCTGAAGTTGCAAAATCACAAGAAATAGATATGTAATTTGAGATTTTTTTTTTTTAATAACGTGTGTATATGCATAAAATCTCTCTTATTTTTTGAAAATTAATCATAATAAAAATTAGAGATCAACTAATTTGATCTAAATTCAAAATACAATTAAAATACATATGACTAGTTGGATACTTGCACCACTTACTTAATCATAAGTAGTACAAGGGTAGTTTTATATATATGTAAATATATATACTTTATCCCCACTGATTTACTAAAAAAAAAATTATATATATATTTCTTCGATCCTTCTAGATGGCTTCTTTCGGCGGGAAACGTTTTTTTTGAAAAAAAGTGCAAACCGACGGCACCAAAAAAATCCAGGAGTGGGTCCCACTCTTACCAGGCGCCGAGTCAGCAAAGGCAGTCGCCAGTGTCCACACGTGTCCTAATCATGGTGGCCCTTAGGAACCAACGGCCAGATTTTGCTTCGCCGGCGTCCCATCCATTCAGTGTGTGACGCTGGATTCGTGCCACGTTTTAGTCTGGGACTTGAAATCCGATGTGATGACCACTTCCTTAGTCTTCTCAAGCTTATCTCCAACAATGGGAGACCACCAATAAAATGGCCTAAAGGATATATATTACAAACCGATTGGAACTTAGGCTTTTTGACCTAGTAACAACTAATTGAGACTTTAGACTAAAAAGGCATGATTTTTTTTTTTTTTTAAAGCACATTTTCAGATAATTATGGGGATTTGGTGGTGCAGGTTTACTGGCTGGTTACGTAACCATTTTGTTCTTTTGATTTTGATTTTGTTTTAGTGTTTAAAAAAGCAGATCAGGTGAGTGGGTCTTTCACAAATTGCGGTCGATCTGGATAAAAAAAATCGGCAGGGGATTATAGAAAATAATAATAATAATGAAATATTTAAAAAAAATTAAAATCCCATGTAATATCATTAAAAGGGTCAAAAATTATAAATTACATTTGAATTATGATTTTAATTTTTTCAATTACTCAAGTGTGTTTTCAAAGAATTGTTCAATGTTGGAAAGCCAGAACAATTAAGGATATTTTGATAAATTTAACCCGAAATGGATACATCATTCTTTCAGTTAAGACCTCTTTGGGTTAAAACTATTAAAGTATCCGTAATTGTTCTCGGTTCTCAACATTGAATGGGGGCAATTTGAAAAACTTTCAAGCAGTTTCTTTATTTTTAGGGTATACTTGATTGATAATAAAAAAATTTAAAAGCATACCCTCAAATGAAATTTTTAGTCTTTTGATCCCTTTAGTGATATCGTAAAAAGTTTCAACCTCTTTTTTGATATTTCCCTAAAATAAAATTGGTAACAATCGTATAATTCTAAGGTATTTTAGAATTGGATCGGCCGCCCACCATCCACCATTATGGGTCCAACTGGGGGCTTCTAGTTTGACCCCATGTTTTTTAAAAGATTAGATTTTGCTAATCTCTTTTTTCTTGTTTTGTGTATGTTGTCTCCTATAATCTTTTTTATAATTATTTGTTTAAAAGGTGTGGTTTCTATAAGGTCGTGACCTTAAACAGTCCAAATAAGGTCCACCTCCAAATTTTATCATAACATGTAATTTTGGTGAAAAACAATTCTTAGCATTATCTCAAAATCTATTTTCATATGTAATTATAAAATTTTAAACCCCAAAAATAGTTAAAATCAAGTACATCTATAAACATATGAAAATCTAAAAAATGGACGGTCCAGATAATGTATTGCAAGATGCACTATTTCTAGGACTCAAAATCTGTTTTTGTTTCACTTTCATACATCTCGATGTTAAGATGATCAATTAGAGGTTTTTTCAAAATGAAAACTACCTTTTCAAATAGATTTTTGAGGTGCATATGTAACTCTACCTTTTAAGATGGCAATCTCATATAAACTTTTTCCTTGTTAAAAAGTAAAAGATTAGCCTCATGATACCACACCCTATTAAAATACCATCAACAAGAAGGAGGTTATTTTCTATCTATTGCATTCCATCTATTCTTTTACCCAAATTTCTCTCTACCTTACTTTTGTTTCCATTCACATTTTGCTCAACTAACACGCCTTTATAGTCAATGTCTTAACTTCTAGAAGTGAAAATAATGAGCCCTACATTTAATCTTAGACCAGGCCAATTCACAAGAAATTATAAAATGCTAGCAATGGAAAAAAAAAAAAGAAAGAAAAAATATCAGAAAAAGTAGTGCATCTAGCTAATGGCGATCTTGTCTTTATCGAAAGGAAGAAGAAGACATAGATGTAAGATGCCCCTGTCCACTTCTTCTAGAATCAGAGGATCATAGTGCCTCAGTGATTATATGTAAAAGAATCTTAAAACTTGCAAGTTGACACCAGAAATTACAACTTAACGAAAAAGACAGCAGAAATTCTAACTTGAAAAGCCAAGTCTCTCTCTCTCTCTCTATCCAGTAATCATTTTACATTGGTCTCTCTCTCTTTCCACCTAGTAATCATTTACATTGGTTTCTGTAGCTTCACTTGGGCAAAAAACATATTGCCAATTTTCTCATTGAAGAGGATAACGCTCTCTCTCTCTCTAGTAATCATTTTACATTGGTCTTTGTAACTTCACTATGGTACAAAAATTTACTAAGTTCCTCATTGAATAGGGTAGCTCTCTATATCTGTCAAAATTTATTAGGTTTCTAGTTGAAGAGGGTAACCCTCTCTCTCTCACTCTCTCTTTGTGGTAATCATTTTACATTGGTCTTTGTACCTTCTCTTGGTGCAAGATTTTATTTTCCCATTGAAGGAGTCAGAACCCTGTAAAACTACAAATACTATCTGTAAGGGAAGTGTATATAATGAACTATTAACATTGGATATAAGGTGTTCATAATTATTTTACCATCATTCGATGTGAAATTTGATAGTTTAGGTACGTCATCAAGTTTAAATTTTTTTATTTTTTTTTTTGAAGTTTTAGTTTGGTCAATAAAATAAATACAACCAGTCAATTAATCTCATTGTATATTTTTTTTTATATAAAGTTGCAGCTTCGTCTTTAGAAATAAAATATTAATCTACATAATCTACTTTATTC
>NW_006494904.1:6977063-6991968 GCF_000471905.2 Amborella trichopoda
ATTATTATTATTATTATTATTATTATTATTATTATTATTATTATTATTATTATTATTATTATTATGGCTAAAGTTTACTAATATTAACATGTGTCGATGCGCAAAACAACCACAAAATAGGAGTGTTTGGTAATGTAGGTCATAGCCCGGGTGAAAATAGTACACAATGGAAGATCTTGATGGTGAAACAAAGCAATGTTGAGTTCGAATTAAAGAGGGTCCCCGAAAACAACTAGTAATTGGAATAAGAAAAGAAAATAAAGAAGAAGGAAAAATATCATAAATGAGGAAGCCAATGGTGCAACTCCATGGCCAGCAAAATATGAAAGTAAAATAAAAAGAGATTAAGAAGATAGACATTAAAAGAGAAAGGATAATCGGAAATAATTGAAAAATAAAAGCTCTTCATATTATTGCCTCTCTTAATTTTGAGGGTGTAGTCATATTACATTAAATAAATTAGGGGCTGTTCTTATTCAGGGAGTCCGCATACTATGACCATACTTGACAGAACTCTGTTTCAACACTTTTATTCAAAAAGACTATTAAAAAAATAAAAAAAGCTTGATTTTCAAAATAATTTTTTTTAAAAAAACTTGATTTTTGAAGAGACAATTATTATCCTATTTTATCATTTAAAATATATTCAAAAGTACCTCAAGTCTATTCTTTTCTTCTGTAATTTTGTCAAATTAGTTGTGGCTCACTCCAATTTAGGGTATGAATAGTTATTCATTAGTGCATTGCAAATTGAAACTCTTTATTCTTCTTGAAAGTTGATGTAATTATCCAACGTCCCTTGCACTTGTAGACCTATTCTTTTAAAACTATTATCTAAAATCGACTATCTTATCTAAAACTAATATATTCTAGATAATGTTAACTTGTTTAGCATAATGGAGAATCATGACTCATGTAGTCGACCCCAATTAATTTGGAAAAAAAGCTAAAATGATAATGAGCAGTTTGGTGCATATCCTGTTTGACTTATAATATTATTTAATTTTTTTAGTGGGTTCCGGTAATTTTTCGTTAATTTTGGCCAAAAGCATGTGATTTTCAACAAAATATTGTGAACAAAATAAAAACGTCTTTTAAAAAAAGAACAAACTTATGTGTTTACCTACTAGTTTGCTAGATGAATAGAAATAAATGCGTTTAGTGGTCCAATGATCCATCTGAACAGGTCTTTCCTAAAATTTGTTTAGTACCCATCTAAACCAGTCCTTACTTTTAAGTATTGTAACCATAATGGATGATAAGTGAATCTCCATCACAACTTAAGAGAGGCATATCTTAATGCGAGAGGCATATCTTAATGCATTTATTGAAATAGGTGTGCATCTGGAAGTATCAACTTATAAGTATCACTCCTGTTACTCCTCTTTAATATAAACAATTCGAATGTGCATATTTTCCATCAACTTATATTACGGAAGAATCAATCCATTGTCTACATATGGATGCATCAACTTGCTTTTATTTACAAGTGCATATTATACTAATATTTTAGGGTGGTTTTTTAGGGAGACCCATCTCAAAAGTGGTTTTGAGGGGAACCATTACACTCTAATACTTTTAGGGTAGTTTTCGAGGTACTGTGACATTATGAGGTAGACCCATCTCAAAAGTGGTTTTAAGGGGAACCATTACACTCTAATACTTTTAGGGCAGTTTTCCAGGCGCGGAGACATTATCCTGTAATAATATTTTTCTTTTTTTTTTGATATATTAATTGTAGGAATGAACCACTTTTGAGGGGAACCATTACACTCTAATACTTTTAGGGTAGTTTTCGAGGCACGGAGGCATTTCTGTAATAATATTTTTCTTCTTTTTTTTTGATATATTAATTGTAGGAATGAAGGGTGTCACGTTATATTGAGGCATCACTTTTTTTAACCACCGATGCCTCAACCCCATGGTGGGTTTGTGGCCCTTAAAGATTTTATAAGTGTTTGTAAAATGAAATAAAACAGTAGAACATGAATTTAGTGAGAGTGTGGTCTCTCATGGACCATACTAAACAAACGATGTTTGTAGATACCGGACTGTGCTTGACGATCTAGGCCAGTCGGTTAAAAAAAACTCATGGTACCTGGGCATAAAGAACAGACCGAGAAGGGTTCTAATAGGTTAACCCTTGATGAGGTCGAAAAATATGCCTGGATGAGTGAGCCGATGAACTACGTGACCCTTGTGTGTCATGGTGGCCTATTGAGACGGGGGCCAAAACAGCCTACTGAGACGGGGGTCATAACCTCATCCATGTTCCATCACACGGTATGCATATTGATAGATCATTCGAGAAAGCCAGATATCCACCTTTGGGTTAACCGTATGCATATGCGAGAGATACCCCTATGCGCCATAGAGTTGTGATCGCATCTGGTCGTAGTGACCTTGACTAGTCTCTAGGAGAAGACCCGAAATCCATATACTGGGATTGCGATCTCTTGGCTCATTGGTCGGACTTTGGTGACCCACTAATGAGCCCCTGCTTGGACTTCGGGTTATGAAAAACATTGGGTCGGTCTGATAAAGCAAGTGTGGTATGTAGTCCTGAGTTGAAGGTGGAGTGCCCCATGATTGTTGATTCCTAAACCATATGGATCTTTTTTCCATCATATTAATTTAATTGTGTTCATTTTATTATTGAAATGATTTTAGTTTTATTATTTGAATTTTTATGAATCTCTCAATATTTTATTTGTGATATTTGGACATATAAAAATATAGTTATTATTCTTATAGAGTTATAAAAATTCAAATATATATTTTAAATTATTTTATTCAATTTTAAAAATAATAGGGCCCACATGTGCCACAAAAGGGTAGCATGCCCCACCCTCTTTGGATTCTCTTGTTTACTTTTAAGATAAGGTTAATTTGATTTGTGGCTTGTGGTCAAATCTTGGAAGGGATATATTGACCATGGCTTTATATATTTTGTAGCAAGTTTGTTTTAAAGAGTTATGGTCAATTTGAATTGATATGGATCTTATCTTATTTATATTTGGTAGTATTTATCTACTTGATATTATTTGACATATCCTTATGGAATATGTGACATGGATCGTGCAATTTTATAGAATGCATGGGAAAATGGTTTAGAAAAAGGGGATAATGGTTCATGCACCTTCCATAATGTTGATGGCTTATCTATGGAATAGATGGTTCAGATTTCTTACCCCGACAAATCACCCTTGATCGACGGTCTATGTTCAATCTCACAAGAAGAGGTAAGCCAAAGAAAACCCTAAGAAACCTAATCTTATTCAAAACTTATAAAAACGAATTGTCTCTACCAAAAAATCTCTACACCTTTTCTTTAAATCTCTCCCTTAAGAAAGTTTATCTCTCTCCCACATTGTGAAAGAACTTAAGAGTTTAAGTTATGGAGTTCTTCTCTCCTATCTCTCAAATATGGATTTATGGCTAAGGGTTTTATGGTTTAGCAGAACGAGAATCCATCTCTCTCAAACTAGGTTGCTAAAAGAATTCACCTAGGGTTTGAGTTTGTGATCAAAGGGGTTCATGTTCCATTAGTGTGGCTTGGCCGAAATTTGCTTTCCCGGTTCGAGGTTGAAGCTAGACCGTTGATCTCGTGTCATCGGATAGTGGTGACTCAGTGTGAGGTGTAATAAGCCCGGTTGAGATAATCTCCGGCACTCTTCTTTTTGTTTCCTGCAATCTTATCTCTTATTCTCAATCATAGTGCATAATTGTTTCAATGACATCAAGTTGTTAAGATCTTGGCTTTATTATTATGTTGATTTTATTTTGAAATTTATCTTATTATAATAAATACCACCTGTAAGTGAACTTTTACCAGAAAAAAGGGATAACAAAAATAAAAAAATAAAAATAAAAATAAATGTTTTCCCCTGTAAAAGATCACCCTGTAAAAGATCACATAGGTCTTTCTTTTACCCCATGCCCATGCTCTAATATTATAAGTGTCATAGAAATTTCTCCCCCATTTGAATGAGTGAAAGAGAGTACCCATAATATACTTTAACCCTAATAAAATTTGGGTTTTTTATTTTCTATGCAAAAGCCAAGTTAGGGGAAATTCCAAATATTTTTTATATCAACATATATACGATGATAATATGTCACAAGATACACTATTTTTAAGGTTTTCTCAATATTTTTTTTTTTTTTTCATTCCAATATCCATACATCTCAAGCTCGAATGATCAATTGGAAGACTTTTAGCATCAGAACAACTTTTTGCAATGGATTCTTGAGGTGGCCCCACTTCTATGATATAAGGTGGACATCTTATGTAAATATTGCCTCTCATGACCAACAATAACTAAAAAACTTGGCCTTGGGAATAGAATTGGAGGTGCGAGGTTTGTGAACATTTCTTAGTTATTGTTATATCGCACTTCTTGTAATGTAAAATATACTTCCCATATCCCAACCGTTGTTCTCAACAACGGAAGATTGATATCAACCACTCCTCTATTCGAGCGTCAGTGAAAGAAATAAGCATCGGAACTATACATCTCAGCCATTCGTTTTGAAAATGGAGGGCTGATATGTCATGTAATATGCCATGTGTATAGATTGCCTTTAGGATGCCATATGTTACCTTTTTTTATCTATATTACCAGGGGAAAATAAAAAGGAATATAAATTGTGAGTTCTCTTCTATGACTATTTCTTTTCATCCTATTTTCCTTCATTGTCACTCGAGGAGAATGAGCAAGTTTAGAATTTCCATATTACCTTTCCCATCTCTTTTTGTTTTGAAATCAGATACTATGAATTTCATTCACCCATGAACGATGACAAGGAGGATCAAGAAGAAAAGGATGTAACCACTAATGAATGTTGGTGCACACCACCTTTTACTAAAGCGTCAGCTTCCATATTAGCCTCCTTAAAATAATGAGATAACTCAAAAGAACCATTACTTAAATGAAAAAGATTTCATCTAAAATGCTGCATAATCTCCAAGGTGGCTTCATTTCTCTTTTTGTCTAAGCAATGACATTACTTGAATCACCTTCAATCGTTTTTTAGCCTTTGAGGTTTTTTATTATCTTTAATCCCTCCAAAAGAGCTCTTGCCTCAGCTTCATTCACTGTAGTATGTCCACATGGTCTCGAGTAGGTGAATTTGTACTTACCCATATGATCTTTAATGGTAGCACCATAACCTACTGGGCTTGGGTTTCCAATCAAGCTTCCATCAAAGTTGAGTTTTAAGCAATTTTTATGAGAAGGAATCCAAATAGCATTTCGAGTCTGTCTGTCATTATTAAGCTTAGCAACTTAATATGGGTTCTAAAAACTTTGTGATTTTAGAATAAACTTGCAATCCTTGTTTGTTGAAAACCATTCAACTGTTGTTGCTAAGGTGTTGCACTTCAAAACTTCAATCTCACTTTGTATCCCTTCAAATGTTCTTCTATTTTCCTCTCTTCAAATATTCCAAATAGTGTCACCCATAAAGCTCTCTATAACACGGTGCCAATTTTCGACAAACCAGGGTTCATCCATTAGGAGAGGATCAACTCTGGGCTTTGTGGAATCAGGATATTTAGATTCAACAACTTTCTACACCAATCCCACATGCTTAGAGCGAAAGGACAATGTAAAAAAATGTGGTCCACACTTCATTATCCCTCAAATATAGCCTACAAACATTGACAATTATGAAACCTCTCTTACGAAGGTTATTCACAATAGGCAACTTTTTTTGCAGAGCTACCCACAAAAAAACTAAACCTTCAGCGGCACCTGCAAATTCTATATTCTTGTTAAACTATGATCTATCGCTCTATGATTATCCTCATGCAGTAGTCTATAGACAGACTTAATTGAAAAACCCCTGAAGCTTTGAGTTCCCACACCAATCGATCATCTTTACTGGGAACATAGAAAAAATTATGTAACAGATTCATAAGCAAATGGAACTCATGAAAAAAAGAATTCGAGACCCTCCTGCATCTGCAAACAAATTCCAAGAAGAGTTAGTAAAATTAGCTCCTCTGATATCTTTCATTGAGGCCAACGGATTGTCGACTTTGGAGAAGACCGCATGGAAAGAATATCGAAGAGAAAGGTCTCCTAGCCACTTATCAAACCAAAACAATGTTTGATCTCCCTTTCCAACCACTTTGTGACAATAACTAAGATATAATGATCGGCACCCATCAATTCCTTTCCACGTACTTGAAAAACCAACCTTAGATCATGGACTTTTAATGAGGCCAGTCAATACATCTACTCCATATTTTTCTTTTAACACATCTTCCTATAAGCGATCCTATTGATTTTGGAAGCATCACCACCACTTAGTCAACAGGTTAATGTTCATCAATTAGAGCTTTTTAACTCCTAGACCCCATCTCTCTTGGAGGTGCATACCTTTCTCAATTCATAAGTTTCGGTTTTTTTTCCCAACACCATCTTCTCGGCCCTACAAACTTTTTTTTGCCCTGAGGCTGGGATTTTACTGTACAAATCTTCAGTGGTGGCCTTGCTATGGGCAATTTGGATTGAATGTAATAATAAAATCTTTCAAGGGGAGTAATCTTCGTGGTACAAGACTTTCGCCAAGTTCAAATTCAAAGTGGTTTTCTGGGCGTCCAACCACCACAGATTCAAAGGGTTGTCTACCTCGACCTTTGCCCAAAATTGGACTGCTATTCTTCTATACATCCAGAAGCATTTACCTTGAGCATCCTTGTCGAGACATCCTCAACTCGAACATCTTAAGCTCAACTTCGATGGTTGTTCCCTTGAAAATCCTGGGCCATCTGGAGTAGGGGCTATCAGGGACCACATTGGTACAATGATGGCCTCTATCTCTAAACCTATAGGTCATGGTGATTATTTGGAGGCAGAAACAGCTGCGCTGTTGGAAGGACTCAACCTAGTTCAATCCCTAAGCTTCCTCTCTATTACTATAGAGGGAGATTCCAAAAACGTCATCTCTTGGGTGCAGATGCCCTCCTCTATACCACCTCCTTGGTTCCTGGCTTAGTATTTCGATGAGATCGAATCCTACACGTCTCTTGGAGGCATATTGGAGGCATATTTGGAGAGAAGGAAACCAGGAAGCCGACACCCTTGCTAAAGCAATGGTATCTTTGATAGAAAACTAGCATGTCTCTTTGGATCGGTATCTTTTTTTAAGTTGCTCTTTCGATTGTAACCTTTTTAAAAAAAAGGCCTTCTGACTCTTTTTTCTTTCTTTTTCTTTCCCTTGGGGCACCCGCTTGTGGTTTGTCCAATCTCTTGTACTCACATTCTTTAATTCAAGGTTAACATAAACTCTTTTCATTTTGATGAACAATTACCCAAAAGAAAATAAAATAAAACAAACCTTTTAGGTCTTTTTAACCCACTTAGCATGGGTCATATGTTAGTGAAATGGCTAGATCTAAGCCCTAGAAGGAGTTTTTTGTTTTTTTCAAATTTTGTAGATGGCTTTGTTATCATAAGATGAATAATGTTAAGAAAGGAAAAATTTTATTTTGAACTTGTAAAGACCTAGATCTTAAAATTCACCAAATAAACAGTCTAGATTCATCACTAGAGGGGGACTTATTTTGATCATATCTAAGGCGCAAATTGAATTTTATTTTTTTGAATTATTTGTTGGGATGAAAAGAGTGCCTATATAAAATTTGATGTCATATAAGTGCTACGAATATAATTTTCTAAAAGTATGATTTCATTATATTACAATAAGTCACTCCCCTATAGATGATGTTCATGTAATGTGTCATCCTTATAGTGTACAAGTAAGAAGCACCTCTGAATTTTTTGGCAGGGTACTTCTGGTATCGAAAACTTTATGATGGCTAAAAATCTATTTTCATCCTAGTTATGAAATTTAAAACTTTAAACACTACACATCGAGTGGGCCCATAAACACTTGATACTCCTGAAAATATAAGGTCAAGTCCCATAAACACTTGATACTCCTGAAAATATAAGGTCAAGATACCTTGTTACAAGATGCCCTTAGATATATGGAAGAAGTTTATATAAAGGTGAGGCCCTAAACAATCAAATTAAGGCTCACTTGATAAATTCACTAAAAGAGGGTGTTTTGATGCCCAAAAATCCTCAAATCGATCATCTCATCCTCAAGATGTATGGACATGAGAAAAACTGGATTTCAAGTCTTTGAAATAGTACAATTTGTAATACATTTTTTGGACCATTGATTTTCAAGATTTTCAATTGTACATAGATCTCCTTAATCTACACTATTTTTTAAGCTTTACATTTTATAATTAATTTTCAGGTCATCACAAAGATTTCCAATACTGAAACATCTTTCAACACTATTTGAAGGTGGGCCTTACTTTGATTATTTAGGGCACAAAGGTTCTATAGTAATACAATGAAAGAATGTTCAAAAACCATGTTAAGGTCATTCATTTGACCTAATTTTTAAATATATACTCCTTTCATTGTTATGAATGATCACAAAAAGGAAAATTTTGAAGAAGCATCTTAAAAATTATTTTTTTAGCCAAATTAATAAAGTCAAACTCCAAATTAAAAAACCTCACTCACCTTCTGATTCCTTGAGCCAAATGGTGGTGAACATTTTTTTTAACAGTAATAAGGGTGAAGAAATGAATCCATTTTAAGCCATGAGGAAAACAGAAGTTTAGAACGTACTGCAACAGACAAACAAAACTTTTTCCCTGAAACTCAAATCCCCTAATAACATCCAAATGTTAGCAGCCGTTCAATCCCTGAAACTCAAATCCCCTAATAGCATCCAAATGTTAGCAGCCGTACAATCTCTAAAGCAATGCTCACCTAACAAGAAAGAGGGAAATAAAACAACAAAAATTACACACAAACCAAATAAAAAACTCATAAGTAGAACTATTAAATATTCAGATTTGCGAGAATTCACAAATTTGATGTCAAAAGTTACAATTGAAAGAATTCACAAAATTGATCAAAAGTTATAGAATTCGACCGACTAACCAAAAAATAAATAATAAATATTATAAGATATCAATTTCTCATAACATGACTTCTGAGAAACCAATAATCTTAGATGCAAGTCAATCTGCTTCATCCTGATAATAATAAACATCTTGTTGCAAAAATTTCTTCTCCAACTTCAAACAAACTCCATGAAAATACGCATCCTTCTCCAACCAATTCTTTGATTTCAAAGCTTTGATTTCAAAGCTTTGATTTCAAAGCTTCCATCACTTTACACCTATGTATCACCTTTCCCTAAACTACAAAAGAAAAGCTTTGGACGAGCAATGAAAAAAGGCTTATCAAACTTAATTTCAATAGTGAGATAGTCCATACTCCATACCTTCCCTCAACTTCTTTGTAGAGCGAGATAACAGACATCATCTTCTCACCACCCGTAACTCTTGAAAAACTCGACTTTACCCTGCAATGTCTATTTGCTAATGGAGCTCAATGCGGTCATGGCATAGCAAAATTATTCGAATAAGTGATGAAACCCAATTCTCTGAACTCTTATCTAGACAAGAACCAATTTCTTGCATAAGCTCGACAAACCAAACTCCCAAGAAACAAACCAAACTCCCAAGAATATAAAGTAGGCTTGTAATGTACAAAATTAATGATCTTCAGCTAGCACCCTCAATCTTCTGACCAAACTCCCAAGAATATAAAGTAGGCTTGTAATGTACAATTACATTAATGATCTTCAGCTAGCACCCTCAATCTTCTGACCAAACTCCCAAGAATATAAAGTAGGCTTGTAATGGGCAAAGTTATAGCAAGGACCGTCCCCTCTCAATCTGCCATTCTCATCACATGTTAATATCTCACTCAACTTGCCATTCTTATCACATGTTAATATCTCACCATTTTCGGATAAGATAAACAATTCTCCTAGTAAACGGAGTGGATTGGAATTGTTACTCACATTTGCAGGCACAATTGCAAGGAGATGTGCCCCCACCCACTTACTCTCTTTGGTTAGACAACACTCGGGTTCCAAACCCAAGTTTATACATGCAATACAAGAGGCACCATCCCACTCTAGGATCCTAATGTGTGTGTATTTTCCTATAGGTTGTCGGTTCTTCACAATCTCCCACTTCTTTGTCTCCATGTCGAAAGCAAAGGATGTAGCATACATGGTGATATCCTCCAATCATGTATCCAATCAGATGATAGATGGCATATCAGTTTAGGGTTCTTTGGCTCCCTCCAAGCTCCTAGTGATGAATCAAGTATTAAGCATTCGATTTTTCCTGAGTCCCAGTTCTACAACAACTTCATGAATTGGACCAAGATCTTGAAAATGCAGTTCTTGGGGTCAAAGTAAAACCAAAAGTCAAAAACACATAAATTACCATAGAATTTTGGAATACGGTTACACTGGGCAGTGACTGGATTGAAAATGGAGAAATTATCTCTATCGTATATCTCATCAAAAACAAGGCAGCACAGAATGCCATGGCTGCATGCCACAGGCCTTAGTGAGGTAAAGTCTATACACCTAGAGGTGATACCATGGGAGATAAACTATGTATGCCTAGATGTGATACGATGGCCAACATTGTAGAGAGCCATAATAGTTGTGATACCATAGCCGTAGAGAGCCGTACAACAATTATACTGAAGGAAAAAAGCACAGGGTTGGGATGGAGGTGGAGGAGAGAGAGTGGGTTTGTGCAAAGAAGTCAGAGGACATGAACCGATCGCAATGTTGAGACACTCTTGAAATTCAGTAGGCACTTATATGGGTAATAGCAAGAGGATCTTCTCCACCAGATAGTTTGGAGTTTCCATGGCCGATTTGTAGAGAGAAAGAAAGCAGAACATTTCCATTGGGATCTCTGAAAATTCCTCCAGCTCCGCATAGAATGAGGTTGCCCGAGGAGTATCCATCAATATTTCCCTATATGGCACATTGAGAGGGGTTCCAAGTGCTCGAGCAAGAAACTTTGGAGTGTTTTGACCTGGAGATTTCCAGCCAATTATTTTCAAAGTTGGAACTTGAGACACCCTTGAATAACTTGCAGCTAGAAGCTCAAAAGATAGTGATTGATTTAGCTTTCTCAGCTGTCGCGGTTGTGCTGCTTCTAGAGTCGCAGAAAATACGAGCATTTCATTCCTTGCTAATATACCATAAGGTGGCTTGGATGGATGCTCTCCAAAGGAATAAGATCGCAACAGAAAAGGGTGGGGAGAAGTAGGTTGAGAATGGGTTGGATACTCAGTGGGGTGATCCACCAATAGTTGAAATTGCTGATATGTTTGCTCCACACTGGGTATGGAAAATGATAGTGAATGAACAGGCTCGAGTGAGACTCCTCTTCTTTACATGGATGGCATCTAATAGTAAGGTTAAAGCCTCGTCTTTGGAGTTGATCGAGGGTGAGGTTTCTGTAAGAGATGGATAGCCAAGAAAACGCTCGGACCCTAGGAGGGGGTTTCAGTGACCTAAGCTTTGAGGCGAGAGGATGGTGTTGGGGTCTGGTTAGGGTCAATGGCTTTGTAAAACGAAGAAACAAGGAAGATTCCGGAATGTTTTTTGGACCAAATAGGTTTGTCCGGCCCTTCTCCTTGATGAAAAAGGTGGATAGGTTGTTGAGGAGGTCTGGTAAGGCTCTTCATGTGCGTCCAAATGAGTTGGCTGGTGTTTTGTTGGAAATAAGTTGCAAGAGTAGCATTTTGGTCAGAGGCTAAGGTCTTTCAAGGCGTGGTCCCCAATCCATAGATGGTTCCAAAAGAGAAAATTGGTACCTGAAATAACCCTGTATTAAATTAGCAGCATAAAAATTTCCTGGCAAGAGAACATGCTTTTGAAAAGAGCAGAAGGGGTAGCTGTCCTAGGATTCTCTTTGAGAAACCAGTCCCATGCTATCAGCGCCGTACTTTTGGCTGAGACTGCGATGCCAGAGGGAGTTGTGGTTGGTGGCAAAGCGCCACCACCATTTGCCAAGGAGGCTCGTATCACAGATTCCTAGACGCCAGCTTTTTTGGGTTGGCAGGCTTTATCTATTCTTGGAGCTGTCTATCAGCCAGAGGAAATTCCTCATCAGTCCGTTGAGAATGTTTACAGTGGAGGCCAGCATGATGCAGAGAGACATGGCATAAATTGGAATGCTAGAGAACGAACTTTGATAAGGGTGATCCTGCCACCTAGAGAGAGGAAACAACATTTTCAGGATGCCAGTCTATGAAAATTGTCAACCATAAGGTCCCATGGGGATTTCCTAAGTGGAAGGCCAAGTTATTTGGTCAGAAGATTGTCGGTACCACATACCAATCTATCAGCGTGGAGATGAATTAGGTCATCCAGTGAAATGGATATCCATAAGTTTGGATTTGGCCAAATTGATCTTCATACCTGTGGCGAGTTCGAAACATCAAAGAAGGTCCAAATTTTGTCAATTTGCTCAAAGGAGACATCCAAGAAAACAAGAGTGTCGTCTGCATACTGCAGATATCTTTGCTGAGCCTAAAGGATCTTAAAACCCTCCAATGTGCGCCTATGGTAGAGTCAAGATAAAGATCTGCCAAGAATCTCGAAAATTAGCATGCAATGATGCAACAAGGATGACAACGGCCACCTTGGTAGAGACCTCTGGCAGAAGAGAAGTAGCCTTTAGGTGTGCCATTGATGAGGATGGAGAAGGAGGTGGTGGAAGTGCAGGCATGTATCCACTAGATCCATTCTTTTATGAAACCCCATTTTCGAGAAGACGGAGAGGAGATTGGACCGATCGACATGATCATGCGCCTTCTCCCAGTCAAGTTTGAGGATGAGGCCAGGTTTCCTAGTCTGGTGGTGGTAATGCTTCATGGGTAAAATGACAGCACTACCTAAGATCTACCTGCTCTGGACGAAACCACTTTGGATTTCAGAGATGATTCGATCAAGCACTGTTCTAAGCCTAGTGGCCAAGATTTTGGAGTGAATTTTGCAGGAGAAATTCAGAAGACTGATGGGCCTACAATCCTTAAGATCATAAACTCAATCAAATCTTGGGGATTAGGGCAATGAAAGTTCTATTCATGTCTCTGTACATAATGCTTCTATGGTAAATTATTGGATAAAGGCTGAGATATCAGGGAGAAGGATTTATGAGAAGTGGGTGTAAAAAGCGATGAGGAATCCGTCGGGCCCAGGAGCTTTGTCTCTGCCAATGGAGGTTATGGATGGAATGGAAGGATCGGCAAAGAAATACGATACATACATTAATTTCCTATTGCATTGCCCTATCCATAGATTTCGTATGTTATATTTTAATACTTGCACACATATAATGGGGCAAAAAGGTTATATGTAATTCTATCTAATGGAGATCACAAGAGATACATATCCAAAAAATATTTATGAAGAGAGAGACCATGAGAGAGAGAGAGAGAGATTTTGAAATATATGATTTTCCTAAGAAAGAGAGAGACATGGAAATTTATTGTATGGGGTTTAGTTGAAGGTCTTTTAGATTTAGGAGTCACATTCATCAATAATGAATTATGGATAGCTAAAGGCCATGCCTATTCCTCTCACTTTTCCATATGTTCACATTTAGCAAATTCCATGACACATTGAGATAATCATATGCATTTGTTTTCAGTTAAGAACAGTGTCAAATTTCAAATTGAAAGCTAGTCCCACAAAATTCAATAAGAATTCATGACAGAATGCACCATTAGGCAGCTCGAGATTGCACCACATTTATGTATAGTGAATACAATTGCGTCACATTTCTAATTTCATAAAATCGATTATATGGAAAACTTGAACATCCAAATTAAATAGCTCACTCACTGACTCCGGGAATCAAAAGGTGGTGAACATTTTTATCAATAATAAGGGTGAAAAAATGGATAAAGCATGTTATTTTAAGCCATGAGGAAGACAAATTTCGCTGTAACAGACAAACAAACCAACTTTATCCCTAAAACTCAAATCCCCTAATAGCATCTCAATGTTAGCAGCCATTCTATCTCTAAAGAAGTGCTGACCCAATAAGAATTCCAAGAAAAATAAAGAGATAAAATTAAATACAGAAACCAAATAAAAAGTTCATAACTAGAACTATATAATCATTCGCAATTGTAAGAACTCACAAAATGGATGTTAAAAGTCACACTTGCGAGATTTCACAAAATTGATGTAAAAAATTACTGAATTCAGCCGATCAACCAAAAACAATTTTTTGATTTCTTACTGCATGACTTCTGAGAAGCCAATAATCTTAAACGCCAATTAATGGGTTTTCTTTGCATTCGTTATAGATTCGAAGCAAGTTCTCTGCTTCATCCTTATAATAATAAACATATTGTTCCAAAAATTTCTTCTCCAACTTTGACCAAACTCCTTGAAAATCCACATCCTTCTCCAACAAATTCTTAGATCTTAAAGCTTCCGTCACTTTACGCCTAGGAATAACCCTTCCCTCTAAACTAAAAAAGAAAAGCTTTGGACGAGCAATCAGAAAAGGCTTATCGAACTTCATTTCTTTAGTGAAATAGTCCATACCTTTCCTCAACTTCTTTGTAGAGAGAGATAACAGGTGGGGATTCCTCCTGAAAGCTGAAAAGACATCATCTTCTGACCACCCATAACTCTTGAAAAACTCGACTTTACTCTGCAATGTCTCTTTGCTAATGGAGCTCAATGCAAGCATGGCATAGAAAAACATATTTGAATAAGGGAAACCCAATTCTCTAACTCTCTCTGCGAGTTCTTCAGTCCTCTTGGGATGTCCATTAAACAGCTGAGGATACCTTGACAAGAATTTCACTAGCTCTGGACCCACAATTCCTAACTCTTGCATAAACTTTATGTTCGGCAGAAGTATCTTCTCCGGATCATAGCAGAGGATCCGACCACCACAACGCTTAATTGCCCTTAGAACGTCTTCCTTATTCTCCAAATAGTTTTTCAGAAGCAAGAT